>JAADYC010000093.1:0-41092 GCA_023338135.1 Phytopythium kandeliae | reverse complement strand
GTTTGTTTGTCCGCTCGCGGCCTCAGCTGCGGCGCGTCTCGTGCCGACTCCAGCATGGCGGCTCGCGCTTCTGCTGCGTCTGCTTCCGCTTGCACGAGGGGCGTCAGGGCCGCCCAGTTACTCTCACTCTCTCGCAACGCTCGCAGCTTGAGAAGAAGTTAGGCGACGACCCATTCCCATTTTGTGGGAGCAAGAGGAGGAGGAGCGAGAGGCGACAGGCGCGCGCAAGGCGACAGGCGCGTCGAATCGAATATCGCGTGTGCAAATTTAGAAGCGCGCATCCGTCCGGACGCGGCCACTAGGAAGCGAACGATCCGGGAGCAAGCTATCTATCCATCCATCCATCTATTCCCGGCCGTCGTGGCGAGCGGGCTGCCAGCTCTGCACGTGCTTCCCAACCACATCGCAACTAGCCACATCGCAACCAACAACTGCGTCGCAACCAACTTCATCGTGGGCAGCGAGGAGAGGCGAGACTCGCTGCGTGCGCTTCGTACCTCGAGACGACTGCTTTAGAAATCCAGTGCGGCCGCCGTCCAGAAATCGAGTCGAGCTCGCGCGCTCCCACGCACTTGCCACTTGCGCGCAGGAAGCGAGCAGGGAGGCAGACAAGAAGGCAGCGCGGCGGTCGGTGAGGGGCCTGCGGACGCCGGCGACGTCGCACAGGACAGCCGCTCATTCGCCGCTCGTGGCGAGCGACGACCGGCGTTACTGCGGCTGGCGGTGCTCGGTGCTCGGCGATCGGCGATCGGCGCTCGGCGCTCGGTCTTGGGCTGGCGACTGGCCCATTGGCAAATCCGCGCGCGTGAGCATGGAGCTACTGGCGACTGGCGCGCGCAGCGAGGCGGCACTGGCGGTGGTCGTGCTCGGCGCGCTCGTGGTGGCGGCGGCGCTGCTGTCGTACTTTGTGGTCGCGCCCGAGTACGAGAAGCGGCTGTCGCAGCAGTACGCGGCGCTGCAGCGGCGGCGGCAGCAGTACGTGCTGTTGCAGCGGCGGCGCGCGCGGCAGCAGGCACCGCGGCGCGCGCGCTCGCCCGATGACTGGGACATCGAGGCCGGCTCGAGCAGCGAGGGCGACGGCGACGACGAGCGCGCACTCGCGAGCGCGGTGGATGCGGCCAGGAGCGCGAGCGCGCCGCGCCGCGCGGTCAAGATGCACAAGTCCATCGGCCCGGGGACGCTCGCGAGCGCGGCGATCCGGCACGCGCGCTCGGCCGCCGGGCTGTCGCGCGAGCGCGTGGGCGGGTCGGGGCGGCTGGCGCGCCGGCGCAAGAGCGAGAGCGACGCGCTCAAGGAGGCCAACCTGGCGCGCGCCGCCATGCTGCGCCGGCGCGTGCTGCTGCGCAAGCTCGAGGAGGAGATCGAAGGCGCCAAGCAGGCCAACGAGGCGCAGTGGGCCGGGCTCCAGGCCCCCGCGGCTGGCAGCGCCAGCGCCAGCGTCCTCGCCAGCCGGCGCATGTCGAGCGGCGACGCGCTCGTCTGGTCGCGCGAGCGCCTGCAGACGCTGCGCGCGCACCCGGCGGGCTGCGACGAGGAGCTCGCGACGCTCGCGGCCGCGCGCACGCGGCTACAGCAGCAGCAGCAACAGCAACTACAACAACAGCAGCAGCAAGAACAACAAGGCGAGCGCGAGGGTGAGGGCGTCGCGGTCGGCGTCGAGGTCAAGGAGGCGCTGCGCACGGTGCATGACATGTTGGCGCTGCACCTGTCGGTGGACCACCGCGACATGAACAAGGTCACGGTGCTGTGCAACGCGCTGCTGCGGCACGACGGACTCAACCACCTGCGCGCGCTCGAGGCCGCGGGCGACGCTGACGTGCGCGCGCTCGCGACCGCCATCTTCGAGAAGGCCGTGCCCGCGATCTGGCACTAACGTATCTATCTATGAGGCGCCACGGCGCGCTGCTGCCGCTCGCATGGCTCGCCGGCCGACCGGGAGGCGCCAGCCGCTCCTCCTACGCCGCTACTACTGCGTCGACTTTAATAGCCAGCCACTGCGCTCCATCTCGCCATTCACTTGGCCCTCTCGCCATGTCGCCATGTCGCCATGTCGCTATTTCGCCATGTCGCGCGCAGACCAGCCGCGTCTTGTTTGCGCCGGTAGCTCCTGGCCGGCGCGTCTTGTTCGCCGAGCCGCTCGGGGGCTTATTCGCCCACGAGCTGCATGGCTCGCCGCCGCCGCCGCGCGCAGAGCACGCCGAGCGCCGTGAGCGCGGTCGTGGCGGCCGCCAGCGCGCCGCCGAGCGCGAGCCACACGGCCGGCTCGAGCCCGCAAAAGATGACGGCGCCACCACCGTCGACGACCGCGCGGTAGGACGCGGCCGCGGCTCCCGTCGGCACGACGGGGAAGACGCTGAGTCCGCAGTTGAGCTTGTCATCGGCTACGAGCCGCATGAAGCCGCGCTCGCCCCAGGACGCGCCGTACGAGTTCTTGAGCAGCCAGTAGCGCTCCTGCTCGCCCGTCGACGCGTTCGCAGCCGAGCCGTAGCCGACGAGCACGAGCGCGTGGTCGATCTCCGCGCTCGAGGCCACGTCTCCGTCGTCCGGGCAGGCGTAGAGCCCGCCCTTGTAGTCCTTGAAGGCGCCGCCCGAGTTGATGGCGACCGACACGGGCTGCTGCAGCAGCGCCGCGCGCAGCAGCTCGCCGACGTCGCTGCCGGCGGTGCAGTCCTTGCCGACGACCTGCTCCCAGCCGGTGATCGACGCGGCCGCCGCGTGCGCCGCCTGCGCGCTCTCGCACTCGCGCGCGTACGTCTGGCTGCCCTCGGCGGCCTCGTCGTAGGGCAGGTCGAGCTGCGCGAGCAGCGACCAGTTGCCCGCCGCCGCGTCCTCGAACGCGGCGTGCGTCATGCCGCCGGCGCAGCCGTTGTTGTCCGAGCCCCACGTCATCTTGCGCTCGAGCCACGGCGCACTGGTCGCGCCGGCCGTGTCGAGCCAGCAGTACTCGAACGTCGTGGCCATGGCGCTCGTGCTGCAGGCGAGGAACTGCTGCGGCGACAGCGCCTGCGGCTCGGTGCGCGAGTTGAGCGCCGCCGCGGCCTCGATGGCGTCCGCGGCCGCGAACGCCCAGCAGCTGCCGCACTCCTGCTGGCTCTTGACCGCCGAGCACACGCTCTCTCCGCGCGGGTTGTCGCTCGAGCACCAGTCGAGCGACGCGCGCGCGCTCTCGGCCGCGCGCCGCCGCCGAGGCGCCGCCGCCGCCAGCCGCCGCCGCGCGCGCCGCCGAGCCTCTGCGCGCTGCTCCTGCCGCACGAACGCGTGTGCAGACTGCGCGCGCGCCGTGTCCGCGTGCAGATGCCGCGCCGAGACGCCCGAGCGGTACGGGAACGCCAGTCCTGCGCGCGTCGCGAGCGTGTGCACCTCCTCCACGTACTGCATGTGCGTCTCGAGCCGCCGGCGAGCCTCCTCGTCGCCCGTCGCAGCCTCGGCCTCCATGAGCTGGCGCGCGAGCTCGTCCGCCGGCACGGCGCGGCCCGCGCGGTCCGTCCACAGACACCGGCGCGGCGACTCCTCCCTCTCGTCCTCGCACCGGATGAGCGTCCCGAAGGATCCCACAGCCTCATCCCCGCGGCTGCTCGTCGGTGAGCAGCCCGCTCGCGCCGCGGCGTCTCCGGCCAGCGCCAGCACCAGCAGTACCGCCGCTCTCATGCTGCGCGCGCGCGATCTGTATCGCTCTGCTGCTACTGCTACTGCTACTGCTGTTGCGGCGGCCGCGGCGGCGGCGGCTGACGGGTCTTGACGCGGCTCGGGGTGTCGCAGTCGACGGATCGAGTCCGAGCAATGATGACGGATCGACCGGTTGATCCGTCGATCGGGCGATCGATCGATCGGCAGCGCCGGGACGCGGCGGGCGGCCGCGAGCGGACCTGGAGCCTGGAGCCTGGAGCCTGGAGCGGGGTGGGGGCGGGGGCGGGGGCGACGCGCAGCGGCCGGAATGATCGCCAGCGGCCATGCGCACTGGCTGCTGGCTGCTGCTGGCTGCTGCTGGCTACGGCGGCGGCCGCCTCGATCCGGACGCGAGCAGCGAGCAGCGAGCAGCGAAGGCAGCAGCGAAGGCAGCAGCGAGGGGCTGGCTACGCGAGCGGACGACGCGTCCACTTACATCCGCCAAGTGATTCACGCGGTCCTTTGGCTGTCCGAAGGCGTTGTGCAGACTGGTCGCCAGCTGCAACTGGCCACACTGCCCGTCTATACTCAAACCAAGATGTCGCTCGGGATCCGCCGGTTTCTTGTCTCGGTGGCGGGAGCTACATGCAGTCCTTGGCGCCGACGTGGCGCTCGCGCGCGACGCATGCGCGGCTCGGGCGGAAGATGCCAAAGGCTTCGTCCCAGAGCGAGAAGCGCTTGGCGAAGTTGCAGGCCGGGCGAGAGTGGTGCAGCTCGTGGTCGTGCACCTCGAGGTAGAGGCCCGACGCCTCGTGCAGCAGCGGCGCCTGCAGGAAAGACCTGCCGTCGACGTCCAGCCCGCAGCGGCCCGCGACCTCGACGTACGTCTTGTAGGCGCACTGGGGCTGCAGCTAGAAGAGCGAGAAGCGCGGTGCGACCGCGACCGCCGCGCACATGGGGAGGAAGTCGGTCAGGAGCACGTCCGCTCCGCTCTGCTCGAATGTCGACAGCGCGCACGGGTGCAGGTGCGCGTGGTGCCGCCTGTGCACTTGCCGGTAGAGCCAGGCATTGGCGTGGCAGTGCCGGTGCGCGGCGTAGTGGAGCAGGTCGAAGACTAGCTCGAAGCACAGCGACTTGGGCACGCACGCCACGGCGTCGACCGCGGCGGCCGTCCAGGTCTCTGGCGCGGCCAAGGCGCACTGCTCGGTGTACCAGAACTGGACTGCGTCCAAGGTCGCGACGCACGCGAGGATCTGTCGATGGATCGCGCGCCTCTGGATGCCTGAGAGCGAGCGGCGCTCGTGGGCGGCGATCTTGGGCTTCTTGCTCCCGATCCATCCGAAGAGATTGAGTATCGCCGCGATGCGCGCGAGAGCGAGCACGTACGACACGAACAGCCTGGCCACGACGCCATCCAAGAGCGTCGGTTGCGCGCACGCTCGGAGCGCGGCATCTATCGCGTGGAGCAGCGTCGCTAGAGCCGCCACGACGAGGTCGATGAACAGGTACAGCCTCGGTCCGCGCAGCCGCATCTTCTTTGCTGCCGAGTCCTCCATCTCGGACGCCTCCAAGCACTTGGGATAGCAGCAAGTGCGTCTTTCCGGCCTTGAGTCTCGCTCACGCCGGCGGGAATCGATCTGGTGACCGCCGAGGGCAGCAAGCTCACGGAGGCGTCGGCGCGATCCGAGGTCCACCGACCAACAAGCACGGAGCGGGCGAGCAAGCGAACGACCAGAATATACTTCTAATGGCGCCAGCACAGTCTCTGGTGCTGGCGCGGACACGGACGCAGTCGTGCCAAGGGGCTGCAGCGGACGCACACCGGGTGAGCACGAGGATGCACAGCAGATGACGGACGGGAGGCCGAGGCGGCGCTGGCCTCAGCTGCTCGGCGTGAGTGGATGCTGCATTGCGGCGCCAAGGAGAGCAACGCCAGCGGTTGGCAGACTGCGATCGCTGCCATCGACCCGACCCCCATCGCACCGCACCTGCGGGGTAGCGGCCAGACTCTCGAGCACCAGCGGCCGCGGAGCCTTGGCGTGCTTCCCGCTCTGGCTCGGCTTCTGTCGGCCGGGACACGGCCAGTCAGCTCCACCAAGGCGCTCGCCAACCCGGTCGCGAGCGACCCCACCCCACCTTGCCGAGTTGCATCAAGTCGAAGTCCTCCTTGGGCGTCGGCGTGTACTCGAGCGGCTCGAGCTGGGCCGGCACGTCCCGCTTGCTCGTCGACGCCAGCTTCTCGCTCTTCCGCCTGCCCATCACGTTGCCTGCGCGTCGTCAGGCTCGCTCTGAACGGCGTCGGGATCAACGAGCGTGCAGCGGGCTCGGAAGAAACACTGGCGCTGTTGCGGCCTGGTCGGGTCAGAGTGCAACAGGCGCTCGCCACTCGCCACTCGCCACTCGCCACTCGCCCTTGCGGCCTTATGCGAGAGCTGCGCGGCAAGTCAAAGTCGCGGTGCTGTGCTATTCTCGGACGGCGCGTCGGGAGAGAGCGGCCGGCCTGGGCGGAAGGTCTTGAACACGCGGTCCCAGAGCGAGAAGCGCTTGGCGAAGTTCCAGCGCGGGTGCGAGTGGTGCAGGTCGTGGTCGTGCACGCGCAGACAGATGGACGCGGCCGCGTGCACGAGCGGCATCTGCGGGAAGGAGAAGCCCTTGATCTCGAGGCCTGAGTGGCCGGCCACCTCGACGTACGTCTTGTAGGCGAACAGCAGCTGCAGCTGCAGCGCCGACAGCGGCGGGCTCAGGCGCGCGGCCAGGCAGAACGGCGCGACGTTGGTGAGGCACAGGTCGAGCGCGTCCTGCTCGTACGTCGACAGCGCGCACGGGTGCAAGTGCAGGTGGTGTCGCTTGTGCACGTGCTGGTAGAGCCACGTGTTGGCATGGCAGTACCAGTGCGCGGCGAAGTGGAACAGGTCGAAGACGAGCTCGAACCAGAGCGACTTGGGGATGAAGCGCGCGAACTCGGACAGGAACGGCGTGAGAAGCTGCTGGGACGCTGGGCCGGCGTCGAGCGCCGCACGCGCTTGGAAGTGCTCGGCGAGCCAGAAGGAGACGCACTCGGTGGGCACCACGAGCCAGAGGACGCGCCGGTAGATGGCGCGCCGCTGCGCCGCCGTCAGCGCCGTGCGCTTCTCGCCGAGGATGCGCGGCTTGCGCGTCTGGATCCACTCGAACCAGCGCACCATGGCCAGGATACGCAACAGACACGTGCCGTACACGACCGCGGCTCGCCGCCACGGCGCGTCGCCGGCGGCGCCGACCAGCGCGTGGCAGGCGCACGCGACGCCCGAGATGAAGGCGTTGATGAGCACGTAGAACTTGACGCGGCGCGCCAGGTGCCAGGCTGCAGCCGCCACGGCCGCCATGCTTACTCGCTCGTTCTCGTCGCGAGGCTGCGCTCGTCTCGAGTCTCCTGCTCTCGAGTGCGCGCACGGCGGCGATGGCCGACGGCCACTGACCTGCATCCGGACTCTGGTCTGCACAAGATTGCGCATTGCTTGATGCGCGCGCGTCACTTCCTCGTACTTAGTGGGAGCGACGTACGTACTCGTACCTTCGAGGAGCGATGTTCAAACTCGTACTTTAAAGGAGAGTTCGCGAGCGACATCTTTCGCGCTACACAGTACTGTTGAGCGCTCGATCACGAAGCGCGGTCAATACCCTACCGTATTCCGCACAACGTTTCTGTCTTCGATCCAGTATACTCCCGATCAAGTTCGACGTGCGTCGACGTCGAAGAAGGCGAGAAAGAACGCACGCCGTTCCCGACCGAGTCGACCGATCTCCTCGTCGATCGACGGATCCCTCCGACCCGCCGCGCGTTGCTCGCCATGGAGGAGTCGCTGCTAGGCGCGGGCCGCGGCGTGGCCCACGGGGACGCTGACGAGGAGGAGGAGCTGCTGTGGAACGAGCTCAAGGACAACTCGTCGCCGGCGTTCGGGCGTTCGGGCGGCGCGCTGGGGGGCGACGCGGACCGCTTCCCACCGCCCACAGGCGGCGCGCTGCCCGCTCTGCGCGCGCACATGCACCTGCCGGCGCTGTCGACGCTGTTCCGTGACGTGGCGGTCTCTGCACGTGCGTCGCTACCCGGCGGACGGCGCCGCGACGGAGGCAGCGGCGGCGGCGGCGGCGGCCATTCGGCGGCGGCTCGCGGCCGCGTGTCGCCCGCGCCGGACGCGCAGGGGCGCGTGGCGAGCCTGGACGCGTTCCTCATCAGTCTGTACAACTACTACTACCACAAGGGCTTCTGGTGCATCGCGGTCGTGGAGCTCGTGAGCCTGCTGCAGGGCCTGTTCAGCGTGTCGCTCTCGAGCTTCGCGCTCGGCTGCGTGCAGTGGGACCGCATGCTGCGCTGCCACGCGCACCCGGACGAGGAGGGCTGCTCGGCGCGCCTGGAGGCCTTCGTGTCGTGCCGCGCGGACAGCAACGGGTTCCTGAGCCTGCTGAGCGGCTTCTACTTCCTCATGTTCCTCGTCTACTGGCTCTCGCGCGCGGTCCAGCTCGTCGGCACGCTACGCGACGCGCGCGACATGGAGGGCTTTTACCGCGAGCGGCTGCACATCGACGAGCGCCAGGTGCAGACCGTGTCGTGGGACGAGGTCGTCACGCGCGTGCTGGACCTCGTGAGCGGCGCCAACGTGCCCAAGAACCTGCGGCAGCTCTCGGCCTTCCGGCTGCAGGTCGACCCGGCGCTGCTGGCCTCTCCGCACGACTTTGCGCGCCGCATCCTGCGTCGCGAGAACTACCTGATCGCGTGCATGAACCACGCGCTGTTCCAGGGCCCGGAGCTGCTGCCGCCGGCGCTGCAGAGCCTGTCGCCGACGCACATCATGAGCTCGCGCAACATGGAGTGCAACCTGAACATCTGCCTGCTGGACCAGCTCTTCGACGCGGACAACAACCTCTCGCCCGCGGTCGTGCACAACGTCGAGATGCTGCAGAAGCGCTTCGTGATCGCCGGCGTCATCAACCTCGTGCTCTCGCCCTTCATCCTGCTCTACCGCGTCTCGCACTTCTTCTTCCTCTCGGCGCAGGAGTGGCAGATGAACCGCGTCTACTACTTCGGCACGCGCCGCTGGAGCTCGCACGCGCTCTGGAAGTTCCGCGAGTACAACGAGCTCCCGCATGTGCTCGACGCGCGGCTGGCGCGCTCGTACGCGCTCGCCGACCGCTACCTGGCCATGTTCCCGGCCGGGCCGCTCGCGATCGTCGCGGGCGGCGTGTCGTTCTGCGCCAGCGCACTCATGGCCGTGCTCATCGCCGTGAGCCTCGTGGAGGAGTCGCTGCTGCTCGAGACGACGCTGCTGGGCCACCAGCTCCTGTGGTACCTGACGATCGCGACCGGCGTGTTCGCGCTCTCGCGGTCGTTCACGACGTCGACGTCGCCGTTCCTGGCCAACGGCGACTGCGAGGAGGCCATGGTGCAGCTCGCGGCCGAGACGCACTACTTCCCGAAGGACTGGCGCGGCCGCTGCCAGTCGTTCGACGTGCGCGACGCGCTCAAGGCGCTCTTCCCGCTCAAGGCCGTGCTGCTGGTGCAGGAGTGCCTCTCGGTCGTCATGGCGCCGTACATCCTGTGCGTGTCGCTACCGCGTCTGGCGCGCGAGATCCTGCTCTTCCTGCGCTCACACTCGCTCGTGCACCCGAGCACGGGCGCCGTCTGCCGCTTCGCCGAGTTCGACTTCAAGGAGTACGGCAGCGACGAGAAGATGGAGAGCTCGTTCATCAACTTCAAGCAGAACCACCCCAAGTGGGTCGGCGCGCGGGAGGGCGAGGCGCTCATGCAGCGCCTCGGCAAGCTCAAGGAGGAGGAGATGGACAAGTCGATGCGCATGGGCGACACCATGATGTATAGCAGCAACATGTCGCTGTCCCATCAGCTCATGCAGTCGCAGGCCATCCAGACCGCGCTCGGCGCCGGCGCCTTCGGCGGCGGGTACATGCCGCAGGACAACGAGTTCTACTGGCTCGAGAAGGTAAGCTCGTCATCTCGTTCTCTCTCACTCGGTCGATCACTCTTTGGATGCTCACAGACTCGTCGGGTGTGTGTGTGTGTGTGTGTGTCATCACACGGTCAGCTTCACCAACAAGGCCAGCTCGCGGAGCTCGAGCTCAAGGGCAACGGCCAGAACAGCTTCTCGATCTCGAGCTTGGGTGCTTCGGACGCTCACGTCTAGGACAGCAAGCAGTAAGCGCGGTTGCATGTTTCGTGTTTCAGCCACCACCGCAGAGATGAAGGAGGAGGAGAAGACGCACTTGGTCGCACTTTACAGTCAGCAGCGGCACCAGCGTCAGCATTGCAGCAGCGTATCGAAGAGGCGGTAGCGAACCACAGGCGTCGGCACTCCCTCTCTTCCTCCTCCTCCTCCTCCTCGGATCGGCGGGTTGTACGATTTGATGCAGCAATGGTGGGGCTCGGGAGAACGCAAGAGCGCGCCGAGCCGCTTCTCGAGCACGCGCTTGGAGCTGGTGGACTGGCGCAGGTCGCACGCTGGGATGCCGTGCAGGAAATGGTCCTGTTGAGTCATAAGCGTCCAGTGAGAGGCATGTCAGGGCTCGTACAGCGCCGCGACTCGCTCGCTCGTGTCACGCACCGCGTCGGAGCCGTAGACGATCGCGTCCAGCGTCCCGGAGGCGTCCTCGATCCTCACGGCGAACGAGTAGACGAACTCGTCCGAGTCGACGGCCTTGGCCTTGGCGATCGCGCCAATGTCCGCCGGCCAGAGCTCGCGGAAGCGCGCGAGGCAGTGGTACTTGCGCGGCACCTGCGTCGCGCGAGCCACTTCCGCGAGGGGAGTGACCGGCACGTGCTTGATAATATGTGCCGGAACGATTAGCCGAGCGCTTGGGCTACGCGTCGGCGGCGCAGTGGCGGCGTGAGCGTCCGTGTTGCCTGGGCCATCGAGCCTCGGGCTGGCGCCGAGACGGCTTGCGACCTCCGGAACGAACGCGGGGATCAGCATGAGCGAAGACACTTCGCGGAACCGCAGCACCTCCGGCTGACGCGGGCCGTGCCCAGGCAGCGTGTCCGACGCCGTCACCGCCACGTTACGCAGGCGGCACCACCGCTCACCGGTCAGTCTACGCTCGTCGAACCCCATGTCTTGGAGGACTGGCCAGCACGAGTCCATCGTGAGCTCCACCACGACGCCGTAGTCCGGGAGCAAGACGCCGTGGTCGCGCGCGAGCTCGTGCACGCGCTGCCCGGACGCATGGACGTCCCCCGACCCATCCCACAGCAGAAGGCGCGCCAGTCCGCTCGTGTCGTCAACTAGGAGGATGCGCGCCACGACGTCCGTGAAGTTATCAGCACTCTTCAAGTCCCCAAGGCGCAGCGGGGGATGCGGACAGCCCGGAGGCAGCGAACGGTCCTGCTCCAGGTTCCTTCGAGCCCATGAGCTGCAAAGTCGGCATGTCAATAGGCGGTAGGTGAGTCCATGCCAACCCAGTCGTGTGCGAGCTTAGCGACCGGCCGATCGACCAACGCACGCACATGAGTTCGCGCGTGCGCTTCTCGTCCGACGGCTCGAACGTCCACGACGCCGAGCACGTCTGCGTCTCGATACGACCGTCGGCGCCTTCTCTGAGCACAAGGTACCGCGTCGCCCGAGCCCTGCCACCTCGCAAAGGGAGAGAACGCAAACGGGTGAGCGCTGGCAGCAAGCCCTGTGCGGCGACGTGGCTCACATGGAGAGTCCCTGGATCTTGGCCTGGTATTGCTGGATCCGGAGTTTGTGGAACCGGATGATGTCGCCCGCGTACTTCATGACGACCACAGCATAGCATTCAAGTTAGCAACCACAAGTCCCTCCGACTCGCCCGCTCCCTCTCGCGAGCTTTTACCAGGATCCGGGGCATTTGGTCGATCGACGGGTAGAATATGTTGATTGGAATCGCGTCCGAGCGATGGGGGCACGTCTCGTCGACCACGTTAATGCTCATCTGGGAGCAGCACGCACGCACATGCACACGCCTAGTATAAGCGCCTCGCCCGTACAATTACGCACTCTGCATCCCCCGAGCGCCTGCGACTCACACAGTAGTCCTTCCCGCCCGTTGGCTTTGGCAGCGACGCATTGACGACGACGCCGTACAGATCGGTATTGCCGTTCACCAAGTCGCTCAGCGCGGTGTACCGGTACTGCGCGGCAGGTCCCGTCGCCTGCTGGAGGGTCCGTTTGCCTCGTCGCCGCTACCAACCGCACCGACGACAGTTCATTTCAGTGATTGTTTGGCTCCATGACGCGCAGGCAGGAGAGGCGCAAAGGCACAGGCGATACCTCAGTCGCAGGCGGAAGTCTCGGCGTGCAAGCTAGTGATTAGAAACACACGCACGCACACACGCATGACCGTCAATAGGTCAGCTGAACGAGTCCACGCAAGCTCTCAACGAGGCGCTTCTTACCTCGATCGCCATGAATGTCGCGAGACAGGATGGACTTGGGCGGCAAGTACGCGAACTGATCGGACTCGGGCAGCTGCCGCAGCTCCTCGAATGCGACCTCGATGCTCACACCGAGAGGGACGCGGAAGAGCCGCGGTTGCTGCTGTAATGTCTTCTTGAGCAGCACGCGCTCTGCCACCACGACGCTCGTGCATTGCTCCTCCGTGTCCTCTCCGGCCGTCCACTGCAGCGCCACGAGCCCCGGACCGCCAATATCGAGCTTGTACTGAAAATAAACACATACACCACCGCCACGTTAGACCACGCAGCTGTTGGCTTGATAAGCGTTGGGTGTGACGGCGCTGGGCGACGCACGTGGCGCATGAGGAATTGCATCTTGACCGCCCAGGCGTCGTAGAAGAAAACGATGCACGTCTGGAAGGTCTCGCGTGGGGTCCAGGAGCAAAGCCGCAGTCAAGGAAGACGCCAGCACAATACAGACGGGATACACGCATCCAACACGCAGCGCACACGCCGCAGCAAGCGCACTCGAGTCACTCGACGCAAAGAAAGGATATGGTTCTCGACGACGGCAGTCACGAGCTGCGTCGCTTCCTGGCCGCACGGGCCGGCGCCGGGACTGAACGGGTCCGCGGAGTCTTCCTCGCCCGACGGCCGCGCACCCGCCGCACCCAGAGACTGCAGTGCGTACGCGCGCTTGACGATGCCATGGACAGCGACGGCGCCGTCCTCGAGCCGCTCCATCGCTGCTGATGCTCGTGCCACCTGCTGCTGCAAGGCAACCGGCAGGATTTGGCGGGAACTTGTATCGGCAAGCGCAGACCCTGCGGTATTCGATGGAGAAAGACGTCAACCTCTATGTTTCTATGCTAACCGACAGACTCGGTTTCAGAGGTAGAACCGCTTGCCGCGAGGAACGGGAAGAAGAGCGCCATCGCGTGCTCCCACTCGCGCTCGCGCTTGCTCGACGCGAGCGTCTGCCGCAGGAACGGCGAGCTGGCGAGTTGCTGGACCACCTGCGTGGCCAGTGGCACCAGGAGCGTCTTGCCCGACTGGCGGCAGCGCGAGAGGAACGACAGCAGCTGGTGCAGCACGCGCATCAGGCACGCGAATGCGGCGTCCTGCAGCGGCGCCATGTCCGCCGGCAGCGCCACGAACAGGTTCAACAGGTTGTCTTGGAGTGCGTTGAACCGCTCGAGCTCATGGCGCGCCAGTAAGTGGATGCTCCGGTGAGCAGAGGCGGTCGAGTCGTCCACGATCACGAGCGCGAACCGCTTGGCGGTCGACGAGAACGCGTCGAGAGCATGGGATACCAGCTCCTCGAGCGCCGGGCGCAGCGCAGACACGAGCTCGGAGCGAGACAGAGCTTCCAGGATGCTGACCAAGCTCTGCGTCTGCAGTCCAGAGCACGGATCGAAGTAGCCGTCCACCGCTTGCGTCGCTCGGCCCACGATGAACTCACGCACTTGGTACAGCAGAGGGCCGTCGACGCCCGAGTTCGCCGCGTCCTTGAGCAATACGTGCTGGCCCAGCACTCGGAACCACTCAAAGCTGTCTAGACTCCAGTTGGACGCTTTCCCGCCCGGTCGAGGTTTCGCCACGCTCAACGGGTCCCACGAAAGCATCTCCGCACGGACGTACGGCGCGTATAACTTCTCCGCCGCCATGTCGCCGTACGAATCGCCGTAGACGCTGGGGAACTTGGACTTCCACTCCTGGAAGCGGCCATAGACTCGCTCCAACGAGCTGAAATCGTCGATGGCGTCACCGAAGTACTTGATAACGCTGCTGCCCGCTTCAAAGTCGCTAGTCACTGGGTCGTACGGCTCCAAGAAGTGTTCTGCAAAGTCCGTTGCCGCACTCATCTCTTGCGCCGCACCCTCCAACAGGAGCGACTCGTACCCCCACACGTCCGACTCGGTGATTGCTCGGACCGCGAGCCCAGCCGATATGCCAGCGTGCACTTGTCGACGCGACTCCTTTCGCTGCGCCGCCACTGCCTCGGTTCGCTCGAGAAGGATCTGCTTCTCTCTCGCCTCGATCGCAGGTACCTTCTCGCGCACACAAAAGCTCAGGCCCTTGACAAAGTCCTCGATCACTTGGAAGTACTCGAACTGCTCGCTGCTCACGAGCAGCTCCTCGCGCTGAGACTTGAGCGTTTCCTTGGCATTCGCGATGTCCGCCTCGATACGGACCAACTCGCGGTTCGCGCGGTCGCTCTCGAACTCCGACTCCTCCATAGATCGGTCCAGCTTCAGCAGCAGACTGTCGAGTGACAGGCATGACAGCTTCTTGCGCGTGGGGTACGCGTGCCTCTTCTCCTCTCGGGGCTTCGGCGGGGCCGCCATCGCGTGATGGCCACCGCGGCGCATGAGCTCTTCCTCCCATCGCTGGCTCTCCTCCTTCTCCTCCTCGTCCGAGCCGTCCTCCTCGACAACTTCGACCGTCTTGTGCATCTTTGGTTCGTGCGTGTCGACGCCAAACGTCACGCGGCTCTTACGTCGGCGGCGCTGCATCATCTGAGACTGCAGTGGGATGAACTCTTCCTCCTCCGCCTCCTCTTTCAACCCTTCCTCGAGATTGCCATCGACCACAGACATGTCCACATCCACAGACTCCACCTCCATGTCGGCAGGGTCGTCGCCGGTCTGCGCTGAACGAGGCTGCGGGGCAACCTCCTCCTGTACATGGCGTCCAGGCAGCACGTTCTGCTCCTGCCGCAAGGACGCCAGCATCTCGCTCGAGTATCTGCTCTGACCAGCGTCCTCGCCCACCTCGGCGCCACTCACCACGGTCGCCGCAACCAGGTTCGGGCGAATCTTCGCCTTCCGGTCGTGAGCCGCCGTCGTCTGACCGCGGTCCTTGTCGTCGCCGAAGCTCAGCAGTCCGCCGCTAGCTCTCGCGAGCCCGCTGCCGCCGTCTCTCTGCCTCGAGCTCGTTACCTTCGATGGCCTCGAAGAGAAGCTCATGGCTCCCGTGACCCGGACCTTGCGCGTCCGCGCGCGCATTTGCGCCAGCACGGCGTCCTCGTCCGCTTCCGCCGGGTCTGCGTCCGCCGACTGCTCCTGCTGCCGCTCCGACCTGGCGACAGGGCTCGCCTGACCGACTGGCGGCTCTTCATCCGATTCCGCCAGCTCCTTGCGCTTGCGTGCGCCGCTCTTCTTGGCTTTGGACCGGAACATACCGTCGCCGTCGCCGTCGCCGCCGCCGTCGCCGCCACTGCTACTGTTGCCGTCGAGGAGTCCGCCTTGTGCTTTGGTTGTGGCAGCCGACTACATCGTACTGGATTGGCTGAAATAGGAGCATTTTCGTTCCTGTTTTTGGCGAGTAAATCGTGCTAAAAGACGCATTCATCAATTTGAGGATGAGATCTTCTGTACGAGTCAAGAAGAGATCAGAAAACTCAAATAGACTTCAGCATTCAAAAATGATTTATTGATTGACGCAGGTCTGATGGCACGAGCATGGTGCCAGCGCTGCGAATCCCAGACAAGACGGCAAAATGAATCACCTGCGGAGCTTCGTCTTTGGCGATGGCGGCGACTCGGCCAGCATCAGCGTTCGGAGCGACAGCGCGAACACTAGCGCCAGCTCCAGCGCCAGTGCTCACCCCAGCGCTCGCGCAGCTCCGGCTGTCCACTCCAGCAGCAGCAGGAGCGGCGCTCGGGGTACCCGAACGGCTGGAAAGGTGCGCTTCTTCACCCTTTCGGAGTTTCTCATCACCGCGCAGATCGCTTACGATCATGGACGCGAACTGCATCGAGTAGGCAGTCAAATGGCTGGGCATGAAGCGCGACGCCGGCGGAGACGGAGACCGCATGTTTGTCGGCGAGGAGGCGGCGGGCAGAGTTCTCGAGCCGCTCGGGGACCGCGCAGTCAACCTCATCTCGATCTTTGGCGCCGCGCGACAGGGCAAGTCGTTCCTGATGAACCTGCTCGCGGACCAGCAGGACCTGTTCAAGATCTCCAACCTGCGCGAGCCGTGCACTCAGGGCGTGGATCTCTCGGGTCATTTCCTCCCGCTCAGCCGCTTCAGCGCCGTCAACGGATGCCCGGCGATCAGCTCAAAGGCCGCACAGGATATTCTGATCGGGTTCGTGGACGCGGAAGGCCAAGGCGATCGCGACATCACATGTACGTCCGCGCTGAAGGTCGATGCGTCAATGCGCGGACTCCATTGCTGACCAGCCGACTGCGTGCTTGCTCTCTGTACAATGCAATGCCCAGACGACTCTCGACTGGTGTCGCCGGTGCTCTTGACGTCCAAGGCTGTGATCTTCAACTGGAAGGACAGTCTGCAAGCCGACCGTATCCTCAACCTGCTCGCTGTGCTGGCACGCGCTGCCCAAGGGATTGAGCTGGCCGACGGCGACAGCGTCAAGGTGTTCGGGCATCTCCATCTGTACGCTTCTGCTCTCTAACCGTTGGCGCGCGCGTGCGTCCAAGGAGGGTGTTTCTGACTGCAGATAACGTATGAATGTCCTCGCAGGGTCTTTCGCGACTGGAACTTTGTGAACTCGACCCCAGAGGAGGTATTCAACGACCTGTTTCGAAAGGAGAAGGGTCGCAGCGACGAAGTCAACGTGCGCAACATGGCGAGGACTAGTTTGCAGGAGGCGTTCGAGTCGATCAACGTGTGGCTCTTCCCGCCGCCTGTTGCAAATACGGCCAACCTCCGCGAGAAGATCCGATTCGAGCAGTTGCAGCCTGCATTCCAACTAAAACTCCGCGAGTTCCGGACGACTGTATCGAAGCAGCTCAAGGAGCCGACCCGGTTCTATCGACAGCCATTGACGGCAAAGCTGCTGTCAAGCGTCATGCCTGTGCTTGTGGAGACGCTCAACAGCGATCAAGTCATCATGCCGGAGTCGATCTACTCGTCGATGGTGCGCGCTCAAGCCAACGCGGTGAAGGAGCGGTGCGAGCGCGACATCTCTAAGCATATCAAAGCGGCGATGGTCAAAGAGGTCGTTCCAAATGACGCGCTGGAGAAGTTGCTGTCGGACGACGTGGACAAAATTGTCGCCGACGCGCTCGCCGGTCTGGTGAACGCGCCGAGCCCTGTTTTGAAGGACATCAAGGACGCGCTGCTAGTGTACGCGAAGAAAGAGATCAAGCTCGCGCTCCACGCCAACAACGAGAAAATCACAGCATTGGTTTCCAAGGAAGCGGATTCCGTCACTGAGAAGCTGAAGAGCGAGTGCGCGGGTCTCGAGAAGAGCGCGCTACCGATGAAGCGTGACGCGCTCCGAGACGCATGGGCCAGTATCCTCCATCGAGAACTGTCTCGCGTTGAGAAGCTGCCGATCGGGTTGAACGGGAGACGCGATATTGACCGCGAATGCAGCCGAATTCGCCAACACTCGTCGATTCTGTTCGATAAACTCGAAGTCGCGAACGAGAGAGCGATTCAGCGATCAAGCGCAGCCGTGAACGACGCCCTCCGCGCCGCGAAGAGCCGTCTGACAAAGGAGATATACGACTTCCTGGCTGTCAAGTTCGCGGATAAGCGTCCAACAAGCATCACAATGGTGTTGGATGAGCTTGATGCCCGACTTGTCGCTGTGAAGCGAGACCTTGCGCGCGATGCCGGCCCTTTGATCGATCTTGTGGCGGATATCCATGCGGACTTAGACGCGCACAAGACTTACTTGGCTGAGGAGCTGAACCGCCGCTACTGCATTGAGATCCAGCACGTTCTGAACGAAGTTGGCTTCAGCGCGCGAGATGATCTGGCGCATGAAGTCTCTCGACGACTCGACGGGAAGCTCCCGCTTCTGGGAGAAGAGATCAAGAAGACGATCGACGAGGCCGTCAAGGTCGTCGATAAAATGCTTGACAACAAGCTGCGGGGGTGGACTGTACTGAAGAAGGATACTACCGCCAAGTCCCGCAACTTGGAGAAGTTTGCCGACATTGTGCGACCTTGTCATCTTGCGCATTCGCATCCTGCGCATTCGCATCCGATGATACTAACAACCCCTCTGTTTTCGATTGTTGCTGGGATTTCTGTCGATCAGCTCACAGATCAGTATCTTCGCCGCAACCAGGAGATCGCGAACGATGCAGGTGCCCGCCAGGAGAAGGAGCAGTACGAGAAATTGCGCGTCAAGATCGTACACGCGTTCGAGCGCAGCATCAAGGCGGCAGCAGCGCCAATGGACGACGACAAAGTCATGTCAGTGTTCAACAAGGTGCTGCAGGACGAAGTGGCACAGTTCCTGTCGTTCGCTTCCAACAAGACGAGCTTCACCGTGAAAGAGCTGCGCGAGAGCATCACGAGCGACTGCGAGGCAACGATCGAGATGCAGAAGCTGCTCAACAGGTGCGTTCGCCCAGTCGGTGCCTGTTGCACGCGGTGATCAGTACTTACGGTTACGTTGGATGGATGCGCAGAATGGCGTCGGACAATAAGCACGCACTTGACGCCGCCCAGCAAGAGCGGCGCTTGCGCGAGCTCGAGGCGAAGGCTGCGAAAGAGAAGGAGCGGCAGATCTCAGGTCAGCCGTGGTGCTCACTCTATTTTGTCAGTCGAAGCGAGCTGCCGTGGGTGTGATGCGCTAACTGACTTGCTGCCGGCCACAGAGCTCAAGAACTATGTGTCGCAGTCCACTCGGGAACAGGAGGGCGAGTCGAAGCGCTTGCGTGAGCAATTGGCCGAAGAAGAGCGCAAGCGGCGCCAGTACGAGCAGGACATGCAGCGTCACCGGTCGCAGCTCGCCCACCTCGAGGCTCAGAAGCGAGACGCAGAGCTGCGCGCTCGCCAGGACGCTCTTCGCGAGGTCCAGGAGAGGGAGAGCGAGGCGCTTCGCTTGCAGCGCGAATTGGACGACATGAAGCGCCAGGCGGCTCAGATCGAGGCCGAGAAGCGCTCGCTCGAGCACCGGCTGCAGGCGGAGGCTCAACAGAAGCAGGACAGCTATGCGCTGGCTGCCCAATTGGACGACATGCGCCTCAAGGCGGCGCAAATGGAGCTCGACAAGGTGAATCTGGAGCTACAAGTCCAAGAGCAAGCGAAGGCTCGCGCCGCAGCCGAGCTGGCGGCTCAACAAGCAGCCGATGCGGCGGAGGTGTCGGCGCAGGCCGCTATCGAAGCGGCCTCGCGCGACTACATCCCGCCGAAGGACGACGTGAGGCGCAAGCGCTTCTTGTCGGAGGACAGCGAGGACGTCGACATGGAGGAGGCTGAGGATGAGGCGTCACCGCTCGCGCGCGCTCCAGGTGAGTGTCTTGCCATTTGCTCTGGGACGTCGACGCCCTTCCTCACCTATGCATTCGCTCGCTCTCTCGCTCTTGTCTCTGCGTCTTCGATCGCCGCTAATGCGACAGCTGGACCGCCGTCTTCCCCTGCATCTGTAGAACGCAAGAAGGCTCGCGGACCCGACAAGACGCGCGCCACGAGCGCGCCAAGCAAGCACAAGGGTGCCACGGGATCTAACAACAAGCGCATGACGCTGGAAGAGGTGCGCAAGGCGGCGAAGGAGGAGACGGCACAGCGCGTGCAGGCCCGCGCGCTGTCGCTCACTGGGTCGGCGCAGGAGCAGACAGCCAAACGTGCGAAGGCGCGCGCGCATCCGGTCACTGGGTCGGAGACCAAGGTGGCGCATCCAGTCGCTTTATCGGCGACCCAGGCGGCGAAGGAGCAAGCAGCCAAACGTGCGAAGGCGCGCGCGCATCCGGCCACTGGGTCGGCGACCCAGACGGCGAAGGAGCAAGCAGCCAGGCGCGCCAAGGCGCGCGCGCAGGCGGTCGCTGCCTCGGCGCACAAGAAGTGACGCGCGCGCTACTGGCGAGGCGAGCAGCGCCGTCGGTGCGTGTCTGTCTGCCATGGACGCGGGCGGCTGAAGTAGGAGAGGGAGCCGCGCGTCAATTGGCTTTGAGGCGACGCAGGCTGCGGGTGTGCGAGCGCGAGACGTAAGCGCTTGGTCATTCATTCACATGGCAACTCGTTGGGATGACGAAGGACGAGAACATTGTCAGTGTTACTGCTGCCCCCGAGACCGGAAGGCACGGCGTGACGTCGCTACCGCGTCCCGAATACAACCAGTCACGCGTCTAGGTGCGGGCGCGCCAGTCGTAGCGGCGCCGCCGCCGGCCGCTTAGCTGCCGACCTCGAGGTCCTTGAGGTTCCCTGCCTTGAGCGGCGTGGACTCGTGGATCTTGGCGGCCGACGGACTCGTGCTCTCGAGCATGATGATGCTGTGACTCGACACGACGTGGCGGATCGGGCCCTGCGAGACGTAGTGGTGCGCGAGTCCGGCGAAGACGAAAGCGAAGAAGAGCGAGAGCGGGAAGATGCCGTAGGCCGCGACCGCCCACATGGTGCGCGCGCCGTAGATCTGGTAAATGTATCCGCCCGTGAGCGTGGCGAAGGCAGCGCCCATGCCCTTCTGCACGGCCGTGAGCAGTCCGATCATCGTGCCCTCGGTGCCCTCGGCCGAGGACATGAAGACGTAGTTGGTGAAGGCGGCCCAGAGCAGTCCGTAGGTGAGTCCGTGCAGCGCCTCGAAGGGCAGCAGGTACCACGGGTTCTGCGCGAAGACGTAGACGACCATGCGGATGCCGTAGGCGATGAGGCAGAGGATGACGACGCGCGGCGTGCCGATGCGGTCGAGGATCTGGTTGGAGTAGAAGAAGAGCGGCAGCTCGGAGCAAGTCTCGATGGCGATGATGATGCCGACGAGGTTGGCGTTGTCGCCCGACAGGTTGAAGTAGTAGAGGAAGAGGAAGCTGTCGATGAGTCCGCCCATCATGCCCGCGAGCAGCACGACGATGAAGAGCACGACCACGTCCGACTGCTCGCGCATGTGCGCGAGGCTCTTGAGGTAGTCGCCGCCGCCGCCGCCGCCTGAGGCGCTGCGGTCCACGGACGGGATGAAGCGCACGAGCAGCAGCAGCGAGAAGACGGAGAGCGCGAGCACCATGTTGAAGCACCAGGCGATGCCGACCGAGGCCGCGAGCACGCCGGCCATGTAGCCACCCCAGCCGTAGCCGACGGCGCCGTACAGGCGCTGCTTGCCGTAGACGCCGCCGACGTGGGCGAGCATCTGCATGGCGGTCTGGTCGAGCAGCGACCAGGTCGGCTGCGTCTGGAAGTTGGCGATGAAGACCATGACGGCCATGATCTCGAAGGCCGTGACGAACTGGATGGAGAACATGAGCAGCGCCGCGGTCACGAGGCACACGATGTGCACGACCTTCTGGTTATGGATCACGTCGGCCACGGCACCCCAGATGGGCGGGCTGATAATGGCGCAGATGCACGGCAGCGCCAGCAAGAAGCCGATCTGGATCTTGGAGTAGTGCCCGTTCGTGTCGAAGTAGAGCGGCAGGTACGTCTGTGTCGAGAAGGCGCAGTAGTGGATCAGGAAGAGCAGCTTGAGCGGCACGAGCGACTTGGCCTCGCCGCCGTCCCAGAGGAACCCGAGCCGGAAGCCCATGCTTGCTGCCTGCCTGCCTCCTTGCTGCTCGCCGGTGGTCGTCGACGCACGGACGCGGACGCTACTGCACAGAGAGGGAGAGAATCTAAAAGTGCGCTCCCTCCTCTTGCTGCCACCGCTTGCCTGCCTGCTTGCGCTGTAGCGCCACTGGCGAGTCCTGCGTGCGTCGCGCGCGCCACGCATCGCATCTTGACGTACCCGTTTCGAATAGAAGCCCCTGCTCGTCTCCGACTCAGGTGCGCGCGTCTTTGGGCTGGCGAGTGGGAATACTCTACTCGAGACGTTTCCGTGTGTTCTGAGAGAGTGGGAGGGCGGCGCCACCTGAGCCAGCAGCTTGCATCGACGTGAATGCTGGGAAGAAGGAGAAGAAGAAGAAACCTGCCATAGTAGCATAGTAGCAGCATAAAAACCGCGGCACCCGGTCGAGCCGGCGGCTGGCGGGTTGGCTGGCTGCCTGGCCGGCTGGCTGGCTGTTGATGCCGCTGCTGCGCTGCTTCAGTCGCCAGCGCCGCTGCATCACATCGCATCACGTGGCCAGCCGAACGACTCGATCGACCGCTTGCTTGCGCTGTGTGTGCGTGGCTGGCTCGTCAACCACGCCAATACTCAGCGCCAGTCATGCGGAGCTGGCTGGCTGGCTAGCTGTTCACGGATCGGCGCACGTCGCAGACGTGAGTGGCGCGCGTCTCGCGGACGGTCACTCGAGCGAGGGCTGACAACTTCAATCGACGCTCCGTGTTGGTCGCCGCAACTTCAAGAATGCACTTTTTGGACAACGCGCGGCCCTCGCGATAGTGACGCTTCCTTGGATCGCCAAGCGACGTTCGCGTGCGTTGCGTTGTGTTGTGTTGGACGATCGCGCAATGGGTCCGCGCGTCTATCAGAGCGCTCGGCGCCGACGCATGGACGCTCGCGTCGCTCTCCGCCTCTATACGACGAGCGTCCGAGCAAGCGGGTCGAGCGTCCCAACAAGCGAGTCGAGCGTCGTGTCGTCGCGCCGCGAGCGAATAATTCGCCGCTTGGCGTCATGCCGCGCCTCTGGGTTCGCAGGGTGCAGATAGCCTTGGGCATCACAGACACGTAGACGAGAGAACACCGCGGCGCTTGCCCATGCACCGATGGCTGGTTTGACACCTGCGATCGCAGAGAACCGACAGGTCGTCTCGCTTGAATACACGCACGCACTTACGCTCGCTCATCGAAAGACTACGCCTCGGCTCCGAGCTCAGGCAACGACATCGACGGCGCCGTAGCTGCCGCCACCGACGCTGGCGACCGGCGAGCTCTCTCCTGACGTGATACTGTCCGACTCGCTCTTGCGCACCGCCTTGGGGCTCCCGCCGTAGCTGTGCGCGAGGAAGGAGAAGGCCACGGCGCACACGAGCGAGAGCGGGAAGATGCCGTAGGCCGCGACAGCCCACATGGCGCGGCCACCGAACTTGCCGTAAATGTAGCCGCCCGCGAGCGTGGCGACGCCGCCGCCGAGCCCGCGCTGGAAGGCCGCGAGCAGCCCGATCATGGTACCCTCGGCTCCCTTGGGTGCCGCCTGGTAGACGTAGTTGGTGAGCGCGGCGAGCAGCAGCCCGTATGTGAGCCCATGCAGCGTCTCGATTGGCAGAACCCACCACGGGTGCTGCACGTAGGTGTACACAACCATGCGGACGCCGTACGCGACGAGGCTGGCGCCGACGCACACGGGCGTGCCGAAGCGGTCGATGATCTTGTTGGCGTTGAAGAAGAAGGGCATCTCCGAGATGGTCTCCACGGCGATGACGATGCCGACGATGCGCGTGTCGTTGCCCGACAAATTGAAAAGGTAGAGGAAGAGGAAGTTGTCGATGAGCGCTCCCATGATGCCCGCGAGGAGGATGATGACGAACAGCATGAGCACGTCGCGCTGCCGGAGGATGGCTCGGATCGTGTCCTTCAGCTCGCCCTTCTCGTGGTGCTCCGCCTCGTGCTGGAAGTTGGGGATGTAGCGCAGCAGCAGGAACAGCGAGACGCATGACAGTCCGAGCACCATGTTGAAGCACCAGGCGATGCCAACGGACGCCGCGACGACACCGGCGAACCAGCCGCCAGCGCCGTAGCCCATGGCGCCGTACAGGCGCTGCTTGCCGTAGTCACCGCCGCTGCGGGACAGGAAGGCCATGGCCGCGAGGTCCAGCAGCGAGTAGGACGGCATGGTCTGGAAGTTGGCAACGAAGACCATGACGCACATGACGTGGAAATCCACGACGAAGCGCAGCGAGAAGAAGAGCAGCGCCGCCGACACGAGGCAGAACACGTGCACCATCTTCTGGTTACCCACGCTGTCGGCGATCGCTCCCCAGATGGGCGGGCTGATGATCGCGCAGATGCATGGCATAGCCAGCAGCACGCCGATCTGCGCCTTGGAGAAGTGCGCCGTCGTGTCAAAGTAGATCTGCGGCAGGCCAGCGCATGCGAGCATCACGCGTCAGTGCGTCGTCCCACCTCGCGCACGCGCCGCAGTCCGCCGCTGAGGCGACCGCGTACCGGGAGGTACGTCTGCATCGAGAAGGCGAAGAAGTGGATCGTGTATAGCAGCTTGAGCGGCACGAGCTCCTTGGCCTCGCCGCCGTCGAGCAGGAAGCCCGGTCGGAACCCCATGCTGCCTCTGCTGCCGCTGCACGGCCTCCAAAGACGATGACGCGCGCGCGCACCACGGAAAACTGCTGAATGGCGCTCCATCGACGCCTGCGCGGCCACCCAGTTGAGCTCGCCGCCGCCGCGAGCGACTATCGATCGGCCCTCCCGCGCGCTGGCTTGTCGATGGACCTCATGAATCCAGGAGCTGTCCACGCGGCGGGAATGACGCCGCCCGATCCCGGGGGAGCCGCTTACACAGACCAAGTCGCTGGGCTCGGAAGTGACGAGCCATGGCGTCGGCGCGGAGGCGGTGCGCGCTCTGCACGGCGCCGGCCGCTAATTCAACCACGGCGGCTTTGTTTCGCTCGCAGCCGGGGCGAAAACCGAGCGTGACACCCCGACCCGCGAGCCTCCGCTATGCCCGGCACATGAGTCTACTGGGGGACGGAGGGCATGGGGCTGCAGCGGCTGTGTCCCGCGTTGCCATCTGCCGCAGCATTTCGCCGGTTGGGCAAGTAGAGCAAGTGAGCTCCCGAGGACACACGATCGATGGCTGCGTGGTTGAACTCGGCAGGAAGCGAGGAGCATCCGTCGCTGGCAAAGTCCCATTGCCTTTGCTGTCTCCTGAGTTTCCCGAGGCCCCCGTTTTCGGACCTCACGCTGTTTCGACTCCGTTCAATGGCGGGCATTCATGCGAGAGATTCTATGGAGAGAAGTTATGCGCGATCTATTCCGACTCTGGAAGGTCACTATCGGAAAACCAATGAGGAAGCAGACTCTGGGGTGCACAGTGCTCTTGGTTTTAGTGGCAGCAGCAAATTGTGGCATTCAGACATCTCCAGCCACGTCCAAACGTCCCGTATTCATGAAACCTACACTCACTACTCCAAAATGTCCTTAAAGACAGAGCGATCTGAGCTCGGGTTCAAATATTGGGGTCAGTAGGAGCGAAATCGCCGAATAGTAAGTAGTACGAATATTTGACGCGACGATTCTAGAGAGCATGATTCGTACTTTCGTGTCGGTGGACAGATTGTGTACTTCATACTAATTGCTTTCATCAGTATTAATTTTCACGCCCTCTGCTCTCTGCTAGCATTCGGGAGATTTCCTTGCGATTGCGGCGCAGGACCACGAGCTTCTCTGCGCGCTCGAGGCCCAAAGCGGCGCGGCTACCCCTCATAACCGCTCCTGTGCCACGGAAAACGCGTTCCTGAAATGCGATCGACAGGCTGCAGCCAAGCCACAGTCGAGCGAGCAGCGCGACGGAAGCGAGCTGAGATTCCCCTCGTTCCCGAAACCATTGGCACACGTCGACTTGACTGTACAGCTCGACCAGGTCCCAGCAAGGCGTTCCATCGATCCGTTGACGCCAAAGCTTGCGTCCCATCTCCTTGTGGGGAACCTTCTCAGTTGCCTGCTGTCGGGCTGTTGCAATCCAGCCCTCTCGATGTGCAAATCGCTGCCACATAATGGCTTCAGCCTCCTGGTGGATTGATGACTCATGGATTGCCTCCGTAGTTGCGCTTGCGATTGGAGCGCCAAGGATCTCAACACTGTCGTGTAGTGGTACATCCGGAAGCGAAGGGGAAGAAGACAGCAAGCTCGAGCTGTCGGTACCCACTGGTGGCTGCTTCGCCTCGCGGATGCGTGTGAAGATCTTCAAATGCTCGCTCTCGAACTTGGCATGTGCAACCGCCACCACTGCAGCATAGTCGGTACCATCACTTAGGTTTTCATGTTCGAGCACGATCCCATCGACCGCGTCCTTTGTGCGAGGATCGCAAAATCGTGGAACCAGAGTGTCCGCATTGACAACGCGAAATCGTTCGAGGAGTTGATATCGAACACGACTGACACATCGCTGTCCACCATCGGAGAAATTGTGATGCTGTGCTTGATGCGCCTGAGGCACTTCTCGTTTGTGTGCTCGTCTCTTTCGCTATCAATATCATATCACATAAAGGCGCCGGCGTCGATGTCGTTGAGCGCACATCGTCAAAAGACGGGTAGATATGACGCGACCATTGCTTCACGCTGAATTTCCACGAGCGCGAGTCTCGAAAGATAATTGGTTGCTGCCTCAAGCTCGACGATCATGTTCTATTTCGTATTCAAAATTGAGGTGAACACATTTGGACGATCTGCGTTCTGAAAGTATGCGATGAAAGCGGGATAATTAACCACCGAAGGTTCCATCAGTTTGCATGTGGAGCCAACTCGAACATCCACATCGGTGATGACTGCGAGTTGAGGTAGGTCGTGTGCCTTCTGTACGTTCTTGAGACGATCGATGCGCAGACTAGTCAAAAAGTAATTGTTCTGTGCGCGCAGCTTCTTGGCGACAGCGGTTCCTTCTGAAAGAGCGCCACCTTTTGTAACGACTCGAGCTACTTTGATCGATTCTCCGGTCTCTGGATCGACTTCTCAGACTGTCGTTGTGCTCTCCTTCAATCTCAGGCCGCACGTGATGCACAGGTTGAGCCGGTGCATCACACAGTCAGTTTGCTGATTGTCGTCAATCATCTCGAACACCTTCCGGATGGACGTCGTCGTATCAGAGACAATGCACTGAGTGATCGCCGAGATGAAGGTTTGGAACAGATCGGCACATCATGTAGGAGGCTCACAAACTTCGTGCCATGCACAAGTCCGTGCTCATTTCGCAGTAATTCGGTAACCAGTTGACAGAAACGTCGGTACCGAGCGTCGATCTCGGAGTTATGTGTCTGCATCCGGACTTTTGTGTTGTGGGTTGGAATCGGTTGCTTTTCCCCGTTTGTTTGGATTGTGAAAGAAGAACGGAGCGGTGGTGCGCCACAGGATTTAGCCGTTTGAGTCCGGAATTAGTACAACAGCGCTCCTTCCCAGATGTAGATGAGTAGTAATCCGGCAAACCAGAGCTATCGCATTCTATAATGATCAATAGTGATGAATACTACTGGAATATAGTGCTCATTCTGACAGTGTCCGATCCTACTAACGAGTCCTGATTGGGTATTGCGCTATTGCGCTCGTTCATTCGTACTGATAGCGAGTAGCGATCGGCGGACCACGTTCACGGATCCGACTGCTGAATAGTGGCCACCGTACAAACCTTGAACGAACTGCAGTGATCGGCATGACCCCAACGTGCACAACCTACACTGTGCGTATAGATGTCTGAAGTGAGCAGCTAGGAATGACAACGGTAGAACCGAATTCTCTGAACTGCTGAAAATAGTAAGAGCCCCGAATGATTCTGCTAGAACATCAGCAGCACCCGCACGATCTTGCGCGGACGCTCAAAACGAGCGAGTAGTGTCGGCTCGCCCCGAAGCGCAGGGACTTGCCTGCGCCGCTGTCGCGTACACATCGTCATACGAACGGTGATGGCTCTGCTGAATACTCCAATCTCACAATCACCGATTTCAGCTTCCATCAGATAAGTCGTGTCTTCTAAGAAAACATGTACTGTGGCCCAGAATCTGAATGTAGGTAGACCGGCGCTCCCAATGCTCCCATGATTCTGCGTACTGAATGAATGTTGATGGTAAACTGACACCAGGTCACTATCTGGATCTACACGTCACACAAGCGAAAGGTAACCGCCGACTTCAACTTGCTGGTGACTGTGTGAAGGAAAGCAACCAGGAATACCCACCCTCGTGGAAAGTGCGGGCGCTGGATAAACACTTCCCTTCTTCCCCGAACAGACAGACAGACCGACAGACAGACAGACAGCAAGCACGCGAGTCTGCGGCAGTGTCGAAGGCCGAGGTAGCACAGCGTGTTGACCCTCATTACTCGAGCGGGCAATGGATGCTCGCCGGCAGAGCAGCGCGGAGATGGCGACCTCGCGGCCGTCGCAGCTCACCTACGGCGCGAGGAGGAGCCGCGCCAAGTCCAAGACAATCGCTAGGCGCTATGGCATTGATCCGTGCGCGGCTCCAGCGTTCCAGAAGTCGTGGGCGGATCGCGTGCGCGACCGTAAGAACCGCGTGGTGCAGCGCATGCTCGTGTGTTGCCGCCTCGCAGAGGCGTCCCAGGACCGATTCTTCGAGAAGAAGAAGCAGGATAACCGCGACGACATCAAGCGATTGCGCGCGGTGCGGAAGGCCGTCGCAGCGCATGCGGAGCGCGTTGTCGGTACGCAAATCGCTGATCGCATTGGCGGCTCACGCTCTAGAGCCGAGAGTATACAGACTAACCTGCGATGCCATTCGTGAAGAGCTCGGCGTCGCGACGCGACAATTTGCTGGGAACGCAAGCAGCATCGTGTTCGATAGCGAGAGCCTGCTGGGTCCGAGCGCGGAGTTCGCGAGCGCCTCGAAGCAGCTTGAGAATCACTCCTACCGATTCTTGGTGCGACTTGTGTCTGCAGTGTTTCGTGACAGTGCAGTTACTGACCGGAGAGTCACTGCAAATACAGGCAAAGGTCAACTCGTCGGTGCTGAAGGACTTCGACCACCGGATCGAGTGTCTCGACCGGATCCAAGCCATGATGATTGAACGGTCCAACCTGCTCGTGGATGTCGACTACGCGAAGCGGAAGGTACTGCTGGCGGCATGAATACGTGCCGTTGCGTGCGGAGTGCGCTGAATAACACCAGCGTTTCCTGCACTGCATTGGCACAAGCAGATCCTCGCCGAGCAGCAGCGCGGAAATGTCAACCGAGTAGCGGACCGTAAGCGGAACGTACGTGACGGCGCATGCACTGTTGTCTTCGAGCGGAGCGGGATGTCTGAAGCGCACTTTATCGCTAACACTGGCCGCAGCTCGAGATTGCCCAGCTGCACTACAAGCGCGCAACCAAAGAGGTCACTGACCATCTTTCAGATGTCGACTCGAGCACAGACACCCTCGTGCTCGCTCTCTTGAACGAGGTGCGCAGCCTGTGCTACGAGGCGGAGGGAGGCAGTTCTCACCGACAGTCTGCTTGCCCCTATTGCCACGCTGCAGTATGCTTTTATCTTGCAAGACCACTTCGCTGTGAGCGCCGACACGATGCTGAGCGTGGAGGAGAACCCGCCGTGCGCTGAGCCGATGAACGTGACGTACAAGCAGCTGTGAGCTCGTCTAGCGACGACGGCAGAGCGCCTGCTTCTGGAGGAGGCGGCGACGCATCTGGACGCCAGCGCGGCGCGATGCCTGCGCGCCTCCACCAAGACGACGGACGGACGGACGGATGGACACACATGTCGATGCCACGTTCGACTCACTAGAATACACAATGTGACGGCCTGCAACCGCGTGCTACGTGGCGACAACGCCGCAGATTCGGCGCCACGCACTTGTTCTGCACCGAGCTGCCCTGATTTCTATTTCTCGCTTTATTGCCCAATCCTCGCCGTCCATTCAATGATATGGCTCCGTTTTCCGCCAATCCGCCGCTCCTCATTCGCCCCACGCAGCAGCAGCCCGCTCTCACCCTCCCGCCGCCCCCTTCTCTATTGCCGCCCGCCGGCACTTCCCAAGCCGCCGCGCCGCCCTCGGACCGCCAGTCGCCGGTCGACGAAGCAGCGAGTGGCACGTCCCGCGCCGAGTGTACTACGCCCACGCGCCGCCCGCCCGCTGCCGCGAGATCCACTGTGAGGCTCAACGCCGCTCCGCGCTGCTGCTTGCGACCATGAACGCGATGGAGGAGCTGGACGCACTGCTCGAGGGTGTGTACGCGCGCTCCGCGGACGTGGCGCGCGCGCAGGATCCCGAGAAGCTGCTGCGCGAGCTGCTGGACCCCGTGCGCGTGCTCTTCCTGACGCAGATCGCCTCGCGCGAACCGAGCTTGAGCATCAGCAGTGACGCGGTGGCGCAGGCGAACGGCGAGGATGTCGACCCGTCGACGGATCCGGCCAAGAAGCACAACTACCTGAGCGAGGCGGCCACCAAGATCCAGGCGCTCGTGCTCGGCTCCAACTCGATCGGCGTGAACGGCGCGACGCACACGCGCGCGAACACCATCCGCAACAGCATCGCCGTGCCGCGCATGAGCAAGCTCAACTTCGAGCCGGCCAAGGTGCCTAACTACTTCAGCGGCGCGGCCACCAAGCTGCAGGCTCTAGTCAAGGGTCATCGCACCAGCGTGCCGCCTATGGTACCCACTACCATCGTGGAGCGGTCGGCAGAGACGGATCGCAGCGAGGCAGCCGTGCGCATCCAGGCGCTGGTGCGCGGCAAGCAGAAGCGCAACTTTGTCATGCGCCAGCACAGCTTCCTGGAGCAAGGCACCAAGGTGAGGCTACTGCGGCACAGACGGTCGCCAGCACAGCGTGGCTAACAATTGCGCGGCGTCTCCTTGGTCTTTCACTCGCAGGTGCTCAAGAAGTATGTCATGAAGAGCGACCGGTTCCCTAACTGTCACGTCCTGTCCACCGCTAACGGCTTCATGGGTAAGCTCTCGCTGCATTCCGCGTCGATGCTGATTAACCTCGTTGCTAAGACCTCGGATTCGATTTGATGATGCTCAGCCCCGAACTTCCGCCGCCTGGAGGGAACGCCGCTGTACGGATCGGCGCAGCCTACCGTGGTACGTGGATCTCGTGTTCTTCAGATCGGATGTACATGCCAGAGACGGTGGTTGACGAGACTTGGCTGCAATTTGACTGTTGTTGACACGTGTAGAGGGGGATCCAACTGATTCTCGACCGCGTGGCGGACGACGGGTTCACCAAGGTGGTGTGGATCAACCTTCGCGAGGTGCGACTCTCGTTTCTCGAGGTGCCTTACCCCGCATGGTGTGGCTCACCCCTTCTCATTTCCACTGTTCAACAGGAAGCAGTCATTTACGTCGACGGACAGCCATTTACTGCGCGTCGCAGCGCCAAACTGAACGAGAACGACCTGGTACCAGGCATCACGGGCCACAAGATCCAGGTGCTCGAGACATCCATGAAGAACAGTCTGCAGGAGCAGCTAGAGAAGAACAATGACACGTTCCTGTACTGGAACGAGTTCACGCTCAAGGAGAACGACCTCGTGTCGTGCAAGGTCTACCCGGACAAGGTGCAGACGCTATCCGAGGTGTACGAGTCGCCCACGATCGTCCAGAGCAACTCGCTCATTCAGAGCATCACGTACCATCGCATCCCCATTGAACGCGAGAACGCCCCGGAGCACAATGACGTCGACACGATCGTGCAGCTCATCCAGAGCTCTATCGCGGATGGCAACAACGACACGGCGTTTGTGTTTAACTGCCAGATGGGGAAGCGACGAACCACAACGGCTCTGGTGTGGTGCAGTCTGCTCTGGCAGCGATCTGATGTGACGGCGGCGACATTCCCGACGGACCTCCAGCCGATGTCGGACGCCGACCAGCCGGGCAAGGATGGCAACTTCGCAGTGATTCGCGAGGTGCAGAAGGAGCTCGAATTCGGACTGCAGGCCAAGTGGTGGGTCGACAAGACGATCGATGACGCCTCGTCGGTCTGCAACATCCGTGAGGTGATCACTGAGTACCACGACAAGTCCAACATCACGGCGAAGCCTGGCCGGCGCTCCTATTTCCTGGTACGTTCTTACTTGAGTTGAGAGAGCAGTTGTGCACTTATGTATCTCTGACGCCGCATTGTGTATCCTTTTACGTCTTCAGCGCCATGCCATGAGTTACCTCGAGCGGTACTTCTATCTCATCGTCTTTGGTGCGTACTTGCTCTCGACACACCCACCGCCGCTGGAGACGAACGAAGACGAGTCAACCGAGCTCCCGTCGCCGCCTCCTAGCTTCTCCAAGTGGCTGCAGCACCACCCGCACTTGTTCCGTCTGCTTGACGACCTGGGAGGTCTACGTTATCGATCGGCCAAGGTGCTGGAGGACTGCGTGGTCAAGATGGACCACTTTTACGGCATCGCCAGACTCCCGTTTGACTTGACGGAGAATGTTCTCAACTACCGCCGTATCGCTGACAAGCCCATCTTCGGCACCGCTCAGTGCCTGGAGCGCGGCATCCGCGATGTGATCGTGAGTCTGGAAGGCAAGTTCGACCGCGCGATATGGATTAACCTGCGCGAGGAAGCGGTGATTTACGTGAGCGGCCGGCCGTTCGTGATCCGCCACCGCGAGAAGTTGCTTGACAATGTCGAGTATCCTGGCATTGAGGTCGACGAGATCACGGCAATCGAGGCGCAAGTGAAGGAGGAGATCCAGACAGAGGTCAAGAAGGCGAATGGACTCTTCATGTACTGGTATGAGCCGCGTGAGCTCGTGAGCGAGGAGACCATGGAGCACATCAACGCGGACAAGGAGATCAAGACCCTGGTTGAAATCTACAACGAGGTAGCGTCGACGAGCAGGTTCGATCTGCGGTACGCCCGCATCCCCGTCTCGGACGAGACGGCGCCGGAGGAGAAGGATCTGGACGACATGGTGCGCCTGATCGCGCCGGCGTTCATGGCGGAGCTGGACCTGGTCGCCCCCGGATCTGAGCCAGCGACGAGCGAACGGCCAAAGACCGCCGTCATCTGCAACTGCCAGATGGGTCGCGGACGCACGACGACGGCGCTTGTGTGCATCTACATGCTGCGCGTCGTGCTCGAAGGTTCTGGCTCGGCGGCATCCGACGCCGAGTCGAGCGAGCGCCGCCAGTCGATTGCAATGGCGGGCGGGTACGTCGTGATCAAGAAGCTCGTGGACACGCTGGAGAACGGCGTGGCGAGCAAGCAGCTCGTGGACCATGCGATCGACCAGTGCGAGCACATGCAAAACCTGCGAGAGTGCATTGCGGAGGTGCGCGACCAGGCCATGGATGCGTCGCTGCCGAGCACCAAGCGCGACTTCTTCATGCTGCGCGCCGTCAACTACCTCGAGCGCTACTTCTACCTCATCTGCTTCGCGTCATACCTGCTCGAGGAGCGCGACCACTTCTTCCGCCGCACCCGTTTCGTCGCGTGGATGAAGGACCGCTACGGCAGCGCGCTGTACGAGCTGCTGGACAACCTGTGCTTCCAGGAGGAGCCTGGCGCCGAGACGCACATGTCGTCCATGCGCTGGCGGTGGCGCCGCAAGCGCAAGGTCATCTCGCGGCTCGAGTAGGGCGGTGCCGGAGCGCAGGGAGATCCGGGGCAAGGCGAGTGTGTAGGTAGGCGTGCGTGCGAACGACGCAGGGATAGAGCTATCTGACTGGAGCACGAGCAAACTGCAGTAATGGCAGCGACGTTGCAATCAATTTGCCTCTCCAGACGCTGGGGCCAGTGACTTCATGAGCGCTCGCGTCTATTCCTGGAGCTGCGGCTCACGTCCCGCCGTCTCTGCTCGAGTGGTGACACGTCCACGATTTGGAGGTCAACGGAATGAGTCACTCGCCATCGCCAACTAACTAGACGGCCAAAGGGTTCCGAGTGGTTGGGAGCATGCAAGCCAAGCAATACGAGGCAAGTACGCAGCGCTGTGGTTCGGAGGTGCCACCCGCTGGTCTAATGCGCTTTCCCTGCGGGCGTCTGCCCCTTCGGTCGGTGGCGATAGGAGCGCATCCTCAAACTGCAGGACGCACTCGAGTTGCAGAAGCTCAAAAACACCTGTGCGTTCCGCCGCTCTCGATGGATGGCCGGTTCTACTGCCACGGCCGCCGCTTCCTCGTAGTCGACCGCTAACAATCCCCACGGCCATATCCGACACCAGCCCAGCTCGGACGAATCCGGACACTCGAGGAGCAGCTCGACAAGGTCCAAGTCGCACTGGAAGAGGAGCGGCAGGAGAAGTGAGTGCGCTTCGGCGCTTTTGTTGCCCCAAGTTGTGCACTGCTCTGACTGCTACGCCAGGGAGACCATTCTCAAGGACCGACAGACCAACCGGCTGCTGATGGAGCTGCGCGAGGAGCGCGTGCAGCGTCTGCAGGACCTCGAGGAGATCTACGCCAAGGACAAGCGACTCGAAGCGCTCGTCACCGAAGTGGTCGGTCGAAGCGTCCGATACTCTTCGGGACCGCCACGTCTACGAACTTCAGGCGCTCATTGTATCGCGGTGGTTGCTCGTCTGCTGCACGGCAGTCCATCGTCTCGAAAGGAGCGAGAGAAGCAAACGAAGAACTCGCTCAGAAAGACGCCGAGGCGGCTGGACTGCGAGCTTCGCTGCGATGCAGCGCCAAGCTCCTGCAGGTATCGAGGCGTGCCTGGTGTGCTGCGAATCCCAGCACAGCTCGCCACTGACTTGATTTGACTTGCGCGCGCAGAAAGCTGAGAAGGATTACATTGAGACGCATCAGCAGCTTGATGACACGCAACTCAAATTGCTCGAGTGCAAAAGGTTTGACGGTGGTCCTGCTTGCTCTGGATCGAAACTAAAGGCTGAATTAGCCGGGATTGGTCTCTATGAGCAGAAGACTCCATTCAAAGGAGACGGAGACGCGTGTCTGGATTGAGCGCTACGAACAGGTCATGATGGATCTCCACGCAGCGCAGTTCCGCTTGACGCAGCTTGCTCGGGGTAGTGTGTCTTCAAAGCTTCGTATGCAGGTCTGTCGTCTCGCAGAGTATCTGACCCCGCGCTTGTACTCATTTGCTCCCCATGTGTCCACCAAGACGCAAGCTCGAAAGAAGCAGCGCTGGCGGTGTGTTGCTGGATCTACTGAAGGAAGATTCTGCATGGACCGGCAATGACACGTGGATGTGCACACAGCGCGGACTTGCGGTGGAGTTGAACCAGTCGGATGGTGCGAGCATCTCGAGCATTCGACCGCGTCCCATATCCTTCATGAAGAACGTGGGGGCCAGCGACCGCGCTGTTTGCAAGTACCGGAACGACCTCATCCCGAACCGTAGCCAAGCGCTGACTGCCAGCACCTCGAACTTCTTGGCGTCTCCGCCAGCAATCGGGCGTTTACACCCAAGTCGGTCCGCCGGGGGATTCTCAAAGGAAGAACCCTCGACGAAACCGAGCGGGCCGGCATTGCCAGGCGCTGCTAGCCGCGAATGCTTCCAATGCACCAAGACAGAGCAACCAGTGCTGCCAATGCCTCGGTTTCGGTACGCTGCTCTCCTCAGCGGTACTGCTTCATAGCAATTCCTCGCTCACGCCAACGCTCTGTCTCGCATGTGGACTGCAGGCGGCCAGAGCAAAGCAGTCAACTCGCGTAAGAACTGTCAAATTGCTGGCATCTCCCTCGGTGTTTAGTTGATTTCTCCATTGACGCGTGTCATGCACTCCGATAGCGGTATCGCTGCTGGCTCCAAGTATCTTGGCCACGGCCTCGGATTGCTCAAGAAGAACCATGTCGTCCAGCCTGAGTCCTACTGAGGTTGTTGCGCGCTACTTTGCGTGGCTAATCAGCACTCACGGATGGAAGCGCATCCAGTTGGAGAACTTGGCGAAGAGCTAGCAGTAGATCCGCCCGCGCTCGAGACGCACTGATACCGTACGAGGGGTAGCGAGAGGATGCTGACGCACTCTTGGTCATGCTCTCTTGCTCTGCTCGGAGAATCCAAGAGGTCTCGAACCTTGCAGCCGCCGAATTCGACGAGTCGAACAATGCCAATTGGCTGGACAGTCGAGCGCCTACAGTTTGACTGGATGAGGGAGCTGAGCTGAGAGATGGAATCGACGTCTTGGACAATGCGTCGTACGTGCTCTTCAGAACTTCTAGCGCGAGGTGGAGCAGTTGCGAAGTACTTCTATCGACGTCGATGCCTTTGATGAAGTCGGTGGACTCGCGTACAATCCCGCAGTATTCGATGAGCAGTACCGTTCTACATTCGGATGCAAGCACACGATTAGCATCCCAGGGAAAATGAAAGACAGAGCGTAGATAAGCTGGATCCACTTACCGCAGTGGCTGTTGAATCGCAGCGTCAGACGATAGCACCCGCGCCGCGTACAGAGTGATCCACTCCAGACTCGAGTGGATCTCCCGCATGTCAAACCTGCACGTAATAGCACTCCAGCTGCCATCTCCTTCTCCACCAAGCACCTCTCCTCGCTGACGGTTGAGGTTCGCGTGATTGAGCACTGCGCGTAGGAGCTGAAGCAGCGGGAGCAGCGTCTCGTCTACATTCCCGACCTTTTCGCTCGCGAACTCGATCGACTCGCGAACGAACTCGTTGAGGAGAAACCAGCGCATTTGTCGTACCACCGTGATCGACCGCGCCATGGACGCCTCGCCGTGCCGCACCTTGCAGTGCTCGAACGATTTCGTGCATTGGCACACGAAGAGTCCGCACGCGAGATAGAACGCCTCACGCCTCACGTCTTTAACATCGAAGCGCCGTCTTCCCGCTCGTCGCTCCTCCATCGGGTAGAAGCTGTGGATCCCTAATGGACCTTCCGGGTCGAGCGCATTGGCCAAAAGCGTGCGAAGCTGGGAGTGCGGCCACCCTGCGGGTGTAAACGTGAGGTACGTCCGCGACGTCTACGCCGCCGACCGGAGAGGAGTCACAAAATATAAACGCGCTGTTAGAACCCAACTCGATATCTCAGACGACCGAGTGTCGACACCTTACCAACGCGAACCAGTGGAGCAGTGCAGGATACTTTTGTCGCGCGAAGAACAGCTGGACGCTCTGCACGAAGCTCACGACGACCGCCTCGCACCCTTGGAACAGATCATCTTTCTTCGCACTGCGCACTGTGAGTTTGCTGAGAGCAAGATCCTGAGTAACAAGGCGCTTCTGCGCTTGGGAGTGCTCGGCCGTCACTGCCTCGCGAAACAGGTACTCGAGCGTTGTCGTGAAAAGGTTGTTGCGTCCAATAGCCATGTCACCGCAGTAGAAGAAGAGTGCATCAACGCACTGATACAGGAATCGTAGCATGGTGATCAACGTGCGCACGGCTGGGTATTTCATGGACGCGAGAGCTTCGTGGCTGATCGCGTCGTCAATGTCGTGGAACGACTTGCCGCTTCCCGGGGTAAAGGCACTCGTGAACTTATCCAAGACGTCCAGCAGGTTCGTCGCCGTGTCTGCTATGTGCATGCAACTCTCCTTGATATTGATCTGGTACGCGCTGCAGATAGCAACATCACTAAGGTGAGAAGAGTTGCGTGCATCACATTTTGCTCTGAGGACCATCAACGGACAGCCATGCCCTTACCTGACGAATGTCGAGAAGATGCTTACTGTAATCGAGCGTAGCTTGTGCATGTTGGCGCGCTGAGTCGCCTCGTTCAGACCGAAACTCCGCCACATATCCCCTGCACTCTTGGCAAACGCTTGGAATACATCCAAATGCAGGGCGTAAAGCTTGGACGCGTTGTGAATAGCCGACGGATCCAAAGAGAGCTGACTCGGCAGTCGGCAGGTCGAAGCAACACGATATAACAGATCAAATAGCAAGGGCTGCATCTTGCCTCTGGTGATGTTGTTGTCTTTCCGTAGAACGTTGCGCACGATGCCGTCCGTGAGCATAACCCAGCAATCCGAGTCCCGGATCTGTCGACTGGGATGAGCGTTGATCTCCTCGAGAATAGAAGCCTCCTGAGCGATGGAGAACGTCACCGCGTTGCCCTTGAACGTCAGTGGGGTTGGATCCAAGGTGGAAGTGTTCACCGTCGCCATCATCCACAGGTTAGCAAGGTCTTGACCAGCGTTGGGGTCGCTGAGGAAGCTATTCCTGAACCACTCGTTGTCAGAGCTGTACTTAACTGCAGCGCTGAAGAGGCGAGAGCCCAAGTAACGAGTCTGCTTTGACTTCGCTGTCACTTGACTCCACACGAAAGGAATCTCCCCGGTGGAAATGATCATGCCAAGTAAGTCAATGACGAACAGCTCCTGGAAAGACCCGGGCTTTGGGTAATCGATCACCAGCTTCTGCAGTGTCACACGCAAGCTTTTCACAACCAATCCAACAGCGTGAGGCTTCAGGTCGTCGATACTCAGCTTCACGGACGGTGGAGATGCTTGTCCAGTGAGACTGTCCATGTCCATAGTCGCGAAAATATCGTCACTGTCCACGACTTCTTGAATCTGATCACTCTCGGAAAGCACGCGCGTCGACTGTGTTGCCACATCTTGACTTCGTGAGATGACAATCTGAAGGATCTCAACCGCAATGTTCAGATCTTCAACGGAAATGATGTGGTCAACAGCCGCTGCGAAGCACCCATCAAGCCCAGAGTTGATGATGAAGGAGTACGCCATCTTTGCTGCCTCTACCTCACAACTTGAGCGTACCACTTGCGTCTCTGCAATCGATGAGCATAGTTGGCTTGTGAGATCTCGAAGAAGATGCAAAGCAGAAAGGATTGAGCCTGTGACGGCAGAGATAAAGAGATTAGCACCGATATCAGTGGAATGACAACGGCAATGCTTCAGACTTGCCTTGAATCAGTCGGAAACGTTGCTCCTGTACCGTCAAATTGCCGCGGACGTAGCTATCTAACACGCGATGCTGCTTATTCTCGTCTTGAATCCATTGACACCAGTGTGGGGTCTCCCCGGACTCCGCTTTCGCGATCTCCAGTCCGAGCGTGAGCATGCTGTTCAGCTGATGGAAGATCTCTGGATACTCGACCGAAGCCTTCACCAACCCAATTCCCATGATATAGAGAGACTGGGATACCATCACCGCGCACTCGGGCTCCAACTTCTCACCACCCACCTTGACAATCTCCTTGCAGAAGAACTCCACCTCTCGCTTCCTTCCCTTGTTAACGGTGACACCGGCACTATCATCCCGATTCCCGAGATCGAAGCTATCCAAGGCGAATGTCAGCAATATTGAGACGCAGATACGTTTCTGTGAAGAGAGAGTGGAAGAGAGAAATGTGTACAAATGCTTCAGGAGGACGATCACAGCAATATGAGAATCCAAGCGGAGATGCGCACATGAGCTTACCTTCTCGCGGCTAGTTTGAGGATTCGCCGGTTTGGGTGCCGCGTCAGAGGTGGATTTGAGCGTCTGCGCCGCAGGCACCGTCGTGCTCTTTCCCCAGTCCCACAGACTCGAGGGAGATCGGCTGTTCGCTGGTACTGCTGGCGTGCTCGCTGCTGGCGCCTCCGTGGCTTTCATCGCAGCTTGAATGACCTGGAAAATGGGTTGCCGGAATCGCCGCCGGGCGATTGGCTTGTCGTGTCTGGCGAGTTGGATCTACGGGCACGAATGGGTGCGAATTAGCAAGATCTTTGCCGTCTCCAAACATGGGACGGATGACCCACCAAAATGATTTGGCACAGCACTGCCAACACATCATAGTCGCTGTCGTTGTCGCTCATGAACTGCAGCAATGCAGCAGAGGTCGGTGCGGTTCCAGTCTGAGAACTCTCGACACTAAAGCTTCTGAAAAACTGAGGGAGCTGAAGAATTGACTGAGTGTAGCGTGGCTTGGCACTGGCCACGACTTGCTGCACTATTGCTTGAACCACGGCTTGCAAGATGTTCCAGAAAATCGTCAGAAATGGGCTCGTTTGTTGGAGCTTTCGCGTCGATTCACATACCGGCGTTTGGCGGAAGTGTCTTGCTCACCCAAAGCACTCTCTCCAGCGTCCTCATCGTGTGGGGACCTGCCGATCGAGTCAGAACCGAAATGGTCATTTCAGGAGCATCTGCATCATACGACATCGCGCAACTAACCTAAATAGTGCTCATGATCTTGCAGAGACACGGTGGCGGGCAAGTTGAATGGGAGGAAATACTGGTTTTCCGCGTGAAGAAGTTGCCGCACGATCTCCCACTGGCCTTCGTCGTCGCTGGTGGAAACAGCAACAGCCGGTCTTAGTTACAAGAGGGCGGCGTATCTCGTTACACCACGTACACGCTGCTGTTTTGCGTCGTCTCGTCACCAAGCAGCCTCATCAGCGTCATCAGCAAATCCCAAGTCGAGTCAAGTCCGAGCAGCTTGATTCGCATGCCTTCCTCGTCTGCTGGCCCATCAGTTGGTGGTGCTGCCGATTGGGACGAGTCCAAATAGCTGCCTGGTGACTCCTCTTGAATGAAGTGACCCGATAATCGGGTAATGTGGTTCTCCGAATACTGTGATATCGATAGCGTGAGTTAGGTTCGAGCTGCATGGAAATGCCCATAGAAAGTTCCACGTTGATAGAAAGCTCCACGTACTAGCTTCATGAATGAGGTCCAGAACTGCTTCTTGCCGCTGACCGCCGATGGAGACGCCTCGTCATCCCCACGGAAGCATCGGAACACTGACAGCCACAGCGACAACGCAGGAACTTCGCAGGGAATACCGCCAATTTGAGCACCCGCACAGCCACCATTGAGCGTATCTCTTGGGCACATGTGGGAGCTTGGGAGGTAGAGATACCAATCAAAGAGAAAGAGCATCACTGTGCGAGCGATCCGGTCACGTGCAGTGCCCAAGAGATCCCGTACATTCTTCTTCAGCTGTTCAGGGAGTTGTCGCTTCTCGGTGTCTCTTTCGAGAGCGAACAGCACCTGGAGAACATACCAGTACGTTCGAGCCACAGCTGATATCATCGGGGTCGTCTTCGCGTTTGGCGCCTCCGCGTGGAAATAGAAAAAGTACTCGCGGCAATCCACGAACAAAGACTCGCACACTGGAAGTTGCCGGAGTGACTGAACCAGCTCTTGCAGCACAGTGTCGAGGATATCCAAGACGTCCTTCGCATCAACTGACTTGAAACCGCAGACAACACTCGCGCAAAATGCGGCAATGTCGCGATGATATGCCTCACCCAAAGCGGTGAGAGGCAGCCATACCGCTGTTCGTTCCACATCGCCCTCGTCGCGATCCCCCGCGCCATTTGGAAGCGTTTCCAAGACTTCGAACTCTTCGTGCCTCAAATCCGTCAGTTGCTGACGAAGTCTTGATGCACGGAAAGTAATTTCGTCGCCAGAGAACACAAAGTCCATGTCCTCGAGCTCCTCTTGTGCCATCGGATTCGTGATCCAGTGACCGAAATCAAGCAGAGCCGTTTGGTCGCTTGATCGAGTCTGTGGCTCCATCAAGAACTCCGAAAGCACACCGAAAACAGTCTCCAAGCTAGGATGAGCCGAGCTTGCTACCGCATCCGGTGCATGGATCTGTTTGCCTTCCACGCGCATCGTTTTCCCCTGAAAAGGCGCAGCCAGTTGGTGGAGCTGGAAACCGTTAGCCGAGTTGAGGCTACTTCTTGATACTAACCGAACTGGCTGCTGCTGCTGCTGCTGCT
>JAADYC010000092.1:0-41416 GCA_023338135.1 Phytopythium kandeliae | reverse complement strand
GTAAATGGCGAAGGCAGCACACCCTCGAGCATGCAGCTCGTGTAGTCGCTTGGTCGGGAGTTTCTTCGCTGCCGCCAGCACGTCGTCGATTTCAATTCCTGCCTCGTCAGGATTCTCGTCATCTGGAATATCGTCGAACACGCCGGCATCGTCGAAGACTTCCTTGAGGTCATCCAAGCAGGAGCTGTCGAGGCAGAAACGGCCGTGGTGAATGTCAATCGGGAGGCGATTTTACCCCTGTGCGTTCAACTCCTTACCTGAGCTTCAGGCTGACATAGCGGTTGGTCAAATAAATAATATACAGCGGCTCGTCCTGGACTTCGAAGGGAAGCGCGGCGAGCAGCTGTGCGAGGTAGCACAGATAGCCGAGCGTCGGCATAGCCGAGAGAGCAGCATCAGGTGCTACTGGCGCACTGAGCGCCGACAGCACACTTCCAGTTAGCGTGAACTGATTCACGAGCGCCTTGAGGAAAATGTTACGCTGAGTACGCGTCCCACGGATGCACGCCGAGTAGAGGCGACCAAACAGACAAATACACTTTTTGTCCTTGTCGACGAACCATACGGTTGGTGGGCCACTCACACCGTTGCTCGAGCTGCTTGGGTTACCAAATGCCGTGAGTTGGAAGGAGTACGAAATAGTGATGCCCTGGATGGCTGGCGCGCTCAATAGCGTCGGGAATTTCTCGTGCAGTGCCAGCAAATGGCCATGCGCCACATCGCGAATGGACACAACTCGATCTGTTTCAAGTGCCACGAGCGTCGGGATGCAGTGTAGCGGACTGACCAGGCCTTGCGTGAGTAGATTGCCGACGCACGCAACTGCTTCCGCACGGATCCGAGCCGTCTTCGCACGCGTCAACGCTAACACGTTCGTCAGTTGAGCCTGCATCACACTGCCGATCAACGCGGCGTCTGCTTCCTGATCTCCGCGAACTTGCTCCTCCTTGCTCTTTGATTTGTCCATCTTACGCGTCGCAATGCCCTTCTCCAGCCGGTGTTGCTCCGCCTCGAGTAGCTCGTTCAAACTCACGAGACACTGCAGTTTCGCTTCATCTGGTGAAGCCACCAGGAGCGATTCCAGCACTCCATCTTGTTGCGCACGAAGAAAGAGACGCGGCCGAAGAGGGAATAGAAATCCCAGTCCCTGAATTGCTTTCGTGGTGCACATGACGTTCCCTGGAATCGTCATATACGTCGAGTACTCGCGATACAACGACTGCGCAACGTTGCCAATGGTCAGTTTCTTGGCCTCGGTCGCCAACGCTGGAAACGCGTCCAAGTCGATCGCTCCGGCAATGAGTCCAGCACTGAAGAGAGCGCGTTGCAGCATTGATTGAGCATCCGATGGAAGGTCTGTGAGCGACTTGGCAGTTCTGTACTTTAGCATGAACGCGTAGAACATTTCCAGAAGCTTGAGCAGTAAGGATGGAGGCTTGCGTGTGCTGGCAGCAATCGCAGCAAGGCACTTGACGCTCGGGCGGACAACACTCGGTGGAGATCGGAGTATGAGCTGGTTCAGGTCGTCCGACACGCGCGCCACAATTCGCGGAGTGATTCTCTCCATGTTTTCAAAAATGTGCGTCAGGATTGACACAGCGAGGCTTTGAATCTTGACCTCGATGGCCTTGCTCACGGAATCATCCCCCTTCAGGTAAAGCGTCATGTGATCCAAGTGCGGTGACAACAGCAGTGGGAACGCCTCGCAAAACGCCGACAACGCCTTCATGCACGCGAGGAACTGGTGGTCCGTCCCGGTTATCGTGACACCCGTCAACGGGTTTCCTTCTTCGAGTTGCAGAAGGCGCTCGATTAAGCACGAAACGAGCTTCTCTGATCGCTTGCGAGCCACTTGGACGTCGCCGGAGCGATCACGAGTCACGCGGCCACTGACCGAAGCAATTGATGAGCAGTCCTCGCCACACAGCAGCCGTTTCAGCAGTGAGACGAACCAGACGAGACTTGGCATATCGTGGATCACTTCCACAATAGTACTCGCAACTTCCTCTGAATTGTCGATCTTGGAGCGCTTGGTTTTCACCACACTCGATGGGGTTACCACTGGACGTCGGTATGCTGACCATGCTTCCTCCACCGAATGCACAACCTTCCCATCAGGCGACAAGAATTCGATTGTCGTCACTGGTGGCACCGTCTTTCCGTCAGTTGTAGGAGTGACTTCGTTGACTGACTTCGAGTCCACAGTCGTCCACCCAGGCGGAAGTTCACTCTGCTCCATGCCATCCTCGAAGCCGTGTGAACTCGGCGAGACCAGCCTGATGGCTAGATCGGCACCAAACCAGACCTCCTGGAATGTGTCGATGATGTAGTTTTTCACGACTTGCTCTTCTGTAGCGTCGCCAATTCTCTCCACGAGGCTTCGCATGCATGCGCTTCGTCGAAGCACACCCTCCATCGTTGGATCGGCCCCATCCGCATCTCCATCAGCTTGCCGCGTGAATGTCGGCTGTGTCAAGAACGCGCGAAAGATCTTGCATACACTCTTCCGGACGCTGATGCCTTTGTCACGCAAGCGATCGACCAGCATGTCGAAGTATCTGTCGAACTGTAAATGCAGGCATTGCTCAATCACATACCTCAGAAGAGTCTAGAGAATATGAGCACAGTTGTAAACGTACCAGAGACGGCTGCATCATCACGTACTTCCCTACCAGATCCACAGCAGCTTGACGGACGGATGTGCGTTCGTCCATAAAGCACCGCCGGACTGCACCACGTACGCCCGCTTCCGCCATCAACATTGGATCGACGTCAACGATACCAGCTAACACCCTCATGACTCGTGCGCGAAAACTCGGGACGCCGTTGGATAGCAGTGACATGACATGGGCCAGCAACTTGTCGAGCAGAGCACAAAAGTCGCGCGCCACGACGAGTCGCTTACTCAGGCGCAAACTAAGATCGCTCGTCGGCGGTGCAACCTTGGATTTTGTGCTGATGGTCGACTTGGATACTCCCCATAGTGACTTCCAGTGCTTGGTTTCTGCTTCGCGGACGCCCCGAGAACCGCTCTCTTCGTTAGCGAGGGAGTCACACATGAAGCGCAACAGTAGCAGCCGCCACGAATCGACTTGGGTCACCTCAGATCGACTCCCCCGACGAAGGTACGCGATCACAATGTGTTTCAAGACAACTGCGTTGTACTTGGACTCGCCTTGATCGGCGTCGCTTTCCACGATGACCCCGGCCTCGCTCAAAAGACGCGAGTAATCTTCGATCGTGGACAGCGCGTCGACATCATCAGAAAGCTTGTCACGGTTCACTGCATTTTGCTGTACCTTGATGGCTGCGCAAATCTTACCCACAACATTGAGAGCAGTCAAACTCAGCTGGGACTCCATTTTGCGCGCGTCTGTCGACGTGTTTCCGCTCAAAATGCTGGCGAGAGACGAGCTGGCGATCTCAAGTAAGATCTCGGCACCTGTCCACTCGGGCCGCGGGAGCATCGTCAGCATGTCTTCCACAAAATTTTCCAGCACCACTCGGCTGTCCCTCTCTTCGTTCTTCTTGAAGCATTCCGTTATCAACGGCCCGATGAAGAGACGAGCATTCTCACGCGTCTCCTCGAGCGCATCACGTGACAGTGTCTTCAGTCCCGCGATCAAAGTCGCTGAGGAGTCCGGAGCTGGGTCGCTTTGTAAACTAGCTGCTTCGCGGTTTGCCGTCTCTTCGAAGCTGCCTATGCCTATAGTTGATACCGACGACTGCACCAGCGCGACCACCAGCGTTGATACACGCTGGACGTACTCTTTAGAGTTCAGCAGCTTGACAGTTCGCAAGTTCCGCTTTGCTATCGGGAGTTTCATCATGGCGCCGACGATTTCTTCCATCACGAGGGCTCGATGCTCCTTGTAGCTCATGAAGACACTGCGAAGCACGTACAGTCCACTTTGCTGGAGCGAAGTGGCGAGTGGGCTATGCTCCAACAAGAAGAACTCGATCATAGCCGACGAGAAGTGCAAGATCCACCGATCTGCAAGTTTGACGGCCTGGAGCAGCTGCGCTAACTGCTCCATGAACTCACACACGACGGGGAGGATGCGCTCGATTGCCTTGCGGAGGTTCTTGTTCGAGCGCAGATTCAGAAAGTGTTGGCCGGAGCCTCGCCGAGTGGCTTGGGACGGTTTCTCTGTCGCTTTAAGGCTATCATCATGCTCAGTGATGATGGTGCTCGGAAGACTCGCCGTCGTTGCGAAACTTATGTCAATGCAGGGCAGTATCAGCCGTCTCAGCGCGTTGTTCAATAGCTGGATGCAGTTGTCGATCGATTCTTCCGACAACACTCGACGGTCGATATCCGCGGTCGACATGATGATAAGCTGGCACAGTCCGACGTCCAACGACGTCATCAACTCGATGTCCATTCCAGCAACCTGCCATTTGTTGTTGGCACCGATTTCTGTGTTCGACGACCCCAGCAAATCGATGGTCAGCCCGTGCTGAACCTGGTATGCATAACACGATTCACTCGTCAGCGAATAGCAAGAGCATGCCTCCGCATGAGCTCGCAGCATCACACCTGTTTGTCTAGCAGACTCATCAACGAGATAATGAGGTCAGGTTCGACTTTCTCGAGAAGATTGGTCTTCTCCATGGCTTTCAGTGATCGCAAGAGGGTCTTCACCTCGGAACGCTCAAATATAGCCAAGCGATCGCGTCCAGCAGACGCCTCGGCTTGTTGTCTGTCGGCCATTATCTCTAGGAGGTGCTCGAACATCTCCGAATACTTGTCCACGTTTCCTGCGACCCGCTCCTCGTTGGTGAACAGCGTGCGTGGAGGACATTCATCCTCTTCTTCCTGTGCTTTGGACTCGTGAGTTTCGTCTTCCTGGTGCTCCGGCTTGACAACGTCGGGTTCCAGTGCACGGGGTTCTGGATCGCTTTGAATCAAGCGTGGCTTCTTGTGCGAACTGCTGGTGCCACGCTGTCGGGCATCTTCCGAGTCCGATAATTGATGCTTGGTATGGACTAATGAGTCTCGTGGGGGCTTCTGCTCAATCGGTGATCCAGACTTCGACTGGCATTGGTCTCCTTGTCATCACCCACGAACAGTCGATAAGGACGCTAGAACCGCACACGCAGATGAATCCCAAGCGGAGATACAAGAGTCGAGTTTGAGCGCACCTCCAAAAACACCGGTCTGCACCACATCTTGAGCCCACGGCGGCAGCCTCCGCACCGTGTCTGGGTCCAATGGCGCCGTCATTTCGTTTGGACTGTCCGTGTCGATACAGGCATCTCTGTGAGCACCACAGCAGTTGATCGATACACAGAACAAGTCCGAGGCAATACGCACATGGCACCGCAAGTCGACGCGCTCCGAAGAAGCATCGCAAGTCGTTCCGGGTCAACGCTCACGTTGGCAACGTCCACTGACGGCAGCGGATGCAGCGCCTCGCGTGCGTCCGCCGCCGCCGCATCTGCCGAGTCCACATACAGCGGGAACAGGAACGCGCTGCCCTGCATCTCCCCTGCGCTGCTCTGCGCACCTCCGGGTCGCCCAGGAACGCGCGCGCGCGCGTGGTCAAGGCGGGAAGTGCGTTGTTCCGCCCGCACAAATGCGGCAAGTTTCCCTTCGTTCCAAGGCAACTTGGCGTTCAATGTCGCGCGAAGGTTGCGCGTACGCAGTGTGTGTATTGGGTGGCATTGGTTTCCCTTGGTCGTCATACTGCGAGCAGGTCTCACCATGAGCGCTCGCGATCGGAGCTGCTGCCCGCGTTCCGTCGACTATCGGTGTGTTGATATGCGGCGAAGCTTCGAGACGGCGCCGGTAAACACAGCCAAAGCGCGAACGCGACGTGTCTGCCGCGCACTCGATGCTCTGTTTATTCTGTGCGCTTAGATACTGGTATCCGTCAGCGTCCTCGATGGCGCCACGTGCCGCGCGCCAGCTCTATTACTGCTGTTGTTGCTGCTCCTGCTGCTGCTGCATGATGTCGGCGTAGCTCTCCTGGAGACGCACGGAGGAGCGCATGGTGTGGCGCAGGAACTTCTCGGCGCAGTTGCTCACACACGAGAGCTCCTTGTCGTCGAGCTTCTTGCTGCGGAACGAGTGCACGCACTCGTTGAAGCACAGCTCCACCGTGCGGCTGAAGTACGCGATGGTCTGCGTCACGCGCATCTCCTCGATATGCTCCTCCATCTTGCGCTCAAACTCCCGCTGGCTGCTCATGGTGCTTGCTCTCCTTGCTGCCGCTTGCTGTCGCTGCTGCTGCTGCTGCTGCTGGCGCCTCACGCTCTTCGCGTCGGGTGAAAGGAACGACTGGAGGAGTGACAGACTGTCCCTCGTCTTGGTCCCGAAGAGTCCCGAGTAGTGCCAACAATCTTCGGGACTCCACGCCGCCTGAGTTCGGAACGATAGGGACAAGCTCTTGTAGAGCCGCCGAAGACATCGGCCGCAGCGGGAGAAGAAGATTTTCGAACGCTGCGAGCTCCGAGGCGGTTCGTCGGCTCGAGGACTCGAGGACTCGAGGGCGGGGAGGGGAGTCGCTGGCACTCCGAGGCGGCTGCGCGCGACCGCAAGGACATGAGCGCGACGGCGTGGGCGAATTGGCTCGACCGGCTGGAGGGTGCGCGCAGCCAAGAGCAGGTGCTGGCGGCCAAGATCCGCGCGGGCAACGCGGCCGCGATCGGCACGAGCGTGTTCGCGCTGCAGCAGGGTGTCTCGCGCCTCACGCGCGACTTCGAGCAGCTCAAGCGCGCTGCCGGGTCGTCCGTGTACGTCTGTCCGCGCTGGGAGCTTTCCCAGGCCTCGGTCTGCGAGAAGCCGTCGTTGCTGACGCATTCGCTTGGGTTGAACAGAACCAAGCAAGAACTGGAGCGCCGCGAGCGGCTGCTCAGTCAGTTGGTCCAGGATCAGGCACGTCGATATCTATTGTGCTAACTGTCACCATGGCTAGAGGACTCACGGTCACTAATACGCACTGCGACGACTCGGGACCGTACAGAAATCCGACTTGGACGCGTACAACCGACGCTCTACTTCGAATGGAGGGTGCGCACAGCTCTATTCATCGCCGCCTACGCCCCGAGACGTAGCGCTGACGGTATCCTTTCCACCACAACAGTCCGAGCAATGGTAGTGATCACCCGAAGAAGCTGTTGAGCATGCAGAACCAGATCATGAAAGGCGAGATCCTCTCGTTGCAGCTCTCGATGTGCTGCCGAGTGATCTCTGACGCCTCGGGCTGTGGATGCTGACAACAGATCAGGACCAGCAGCTGGATTTGATCGGCAAAGGCGTGTCCAACCTGAAGAACTACAGCCTGACGATGAAGGACGAGACGGAGCTGCACGTGCGGCTGCTCAACGATATCGACGACGACGTCGGTCGGGCGACTGATGGACTCGCGTCCGAGAGCTCGCGCGCCGCACAAGTACGTCCTTTAGCCAGTCGCGACACCTCACTTTGACGCAACGTGGCTGATCTTCGTCATTTGTCGATGGCAGGTGGCCAAGCAGAGCAACAACGTGAAGCTGTATATCATTATCCTAGTGCTCGTGGTGATCCTGATCCTGCTCCTGCTCCTCGGCAGCTGAGTGAGGCGGCAGGCGAGGCAGGGGACAGTCTAGTGTTGACTTCGTGTCAGATGCACATCGCTCACTTCCCGTGATATCACCAGCAGCCAGCAGCCTCCATGCCCTCCGCCAATCTTCTGACTCGCCATTTTGCACCGCTCTCGCTCTCGCGCTACTCCGTCTTGGCAGGTTTCGGTCTCCGCATCAGCGAACGTCTCACCGACTTTACTCCTCGCGAGCGTAAGGCTCCGGAGCGAAACAGCGCAAAAAGGATCACGCCCTGAGCCAATAGCGCAACGTTAGAAGTTGACATGGAGCCGTGCGCGAAGGTGAACGCCGAACGCACGTTCTTGCCGAGCCAGACGCACGTGAGCGCGAGGCGAACAGTCTGAACGGAGGAAGCGGCCGCCTTGGCACGAAAAAACAGCGCGACTGGCAGCGCGACATCTCCATAGAGCGCCACGAGCGACACGAACAGCATCAGCCGGACAAACTGACGAGGCGAACGGGTCCATGTTAGCTCCCGTCGCGCCAGGCAGCAAGCACAAAGCTCTCACCAGCGCCGTGTTGCGGAAGTAGAGCAGCGTCCCAGCGGTGGCCACTGCGGTCCGCACGGCCGCCGGCTTGTCGAACTCGATCGCGAAGGTCGCGGCGACTGCCAGCAGCAAGCCCTGCAGCGACGACAAGTAGCATCTTCGTCAGCGTGCGCTTCTTCCGCTCGCTACCTCTTCCCGGCGCAGTGGGAGTGTCACCGCACGCACCAGCTGCATGAACACGGCCGCATCCAGCTTGACAGAGCGTCCGGCGGTCGAGGCCGCTCCCCAGAGCGTGCGATGCAGCTCGTCGTGGTGCAGCACCATCCTTGTCGGCAGCGCAGATGTGTTGATCCAAGCCAAGGAACAACAGCTAATCTGAAGTAACGAATGGGTGTGCGATGTCGTAATTGGTACTTCAGATCTATCGCGCCGTTTGGTTTGGAGCGCGGCAACGTGCCATTGCTTGACTGGCATGACCGACATGGCGGAGGTAGCGCATCACAAGTTCTCGCTGCGCAGCGACCACGCGTTCCTCAAGATCGCCATGTACGTCGCAGCAGAAAGACCATCCCTCCCTCTCTCTCTCTCTCTCTCCTCGGTCGCCGCTCCCACGGTCTCTTATGCGCGCGCGTTTGTGCGCGAGCAGGTTCGCAGAGGACGGGTCGACCGTCTCGAGCGACGCTGTGGCGCTCAAGTTCGCCGTCGACAGCACGCTCAAGACGGTATTCGGCGTCGTCGGCGCGTCCGCGAGCGACTTTGACGTGCTGGCGGTCGACAAGCCGGCGGACGCGCGCGAGCCGAGCACCGCGATCCTGCGCGTCCGCAAGAGGTGCGTCTAGACTCGGGGCCATCGTTGACAGCTCAAATCCGCCAAGTCTGACACGCCTGGACATGGCGGCGGCAGCGGACTGGAGGGACTGTGGGGAGCGCTGAGCATGTGCCCGGCGGTCGACGGCAAGCGCTGCAAGATCCAAGTGTTGCACGTCGGCTCCACGCTGCTGGAGCTCGCATCTGGCCGCTTTCTCGCCGCGAAATAGAGCGGCGCATGACCGACGAGGTATAGAAGAATGCGGATCGATTGATTGATGCGTTGCGCTCGACTCTCGATGACGCAGCGTTGGCGCCAGCGCTGACGGCCTCAACGAGTTATATGCGAGCCAAAATCGTCGGGGCTCAGAGCCCTCGGGGTTGAGTGCCACTCGTACGCGTCTGTTGTTGCTGCGGCGCCGGCGGTTGCTGTTGGCTGGCCGCGAGCACCTGGGTAGAGCGGTCGCTCGCGAAGTAAAAGTTGATGTCATTGGTAGATCGCGCGCTCGCGACCGACTCGTTCGTGCTTCGAGACGCTTCCATGATCACGTCGCTGCCACTGTCCGAGTCGTAGTCGTAGTCGCCGACGTCATTCTCGCCGCGGTTGGCGCTCTCGCCCGCTCCCTTCAGGTACGCCTCGGCCAGCTTCGCACTGGGCCGCGATGCTTCTCCGGTCTCCCGACTGTTCGAGTTGACGTTCTCGCTCTGCTCCGAGATGCTGTCGACGTCGTAGCTGTCACGGCTCGAGCTGTCCACTTCGATCTCCGTCTTTGAGCGACGCATGAACCAGTCTGAGCTATCTCCACCGAAGCTGCTGCCCCCATCCGAGAAGATAGAAAGCTGCGGCTCCGCGCGACCTTGGCTGGCGACTCGGGAGGCCCCCAAGCCACGCGGAGAGCCTTCGTCGAAGCTCGAACTGCCAACCGACGAGTCTGTGAACGCGATGAATGACCGCTCGCTGCGCGGCTGACCCGTCGACGGCGCGTCGCTACCAGAAGTGCCAGGCGCCAAGTGCGTACTGCCCAGCGCCGGTGGTTCCGACACGATGTCATCGCTGTCGTCCAGATCATCGACATCGACGCTGCCAGACCGGAACTTCTGTGCCACGGGCTGAGGTTCAGGCTGAGACTGAGGCTCAACTGCCGCTGTACTCGACGAAAGCGCGCTGACGAACGACTCGTCGCCAGAAAAGCTGTTGCCGTACACCGAGCTGTCGCGGAAAGCCGACACACGCGCGTTGCTCGGCCGCGCGGAGACTCGGCTCAACCGAGTGGACGGCCTCGCAGCCGCTCCCGCTGCTCCTGCCTGGGGTGACGTCGAGTACGCGTCTTCTTCCTCCGTATTTGCCGTGCCCAGGTACGCGGCGAGGACGTCGTAAGTAGGCGGTGGCTTCGGCTTCGGCTGTGCAGGAGCTGCGCCGTACGCAGCGGCGGTGTTTGCGCGCTCCGAGGTAGGACCCTGGCTGCTGTCGAAGTTGTATTGGTTGTTTCGGGAGGGAGGCGCGAAGTTGTTGTTCGTCGGCGCCGCCGCCGCTCCGTACGCGGCCTCGCCGCCATAGTTGCCGCCGTCGTAGTTCCCGACGACCTTGCCAGAGTTGGCGGACAGCTCGAGTATGGGGATCTGCTCCTGCTGCAGCTTCTGTTGGAAGTTGTAGTCGTCCCGCGACTGTGGCGCGTACGGGTTATGGCCGTAGCCGTTGTTGGCGTTGTACATATTGCCATTTCCGTACTGCTGCTGTTGTTGCTGGTCGTACGCCGGAGTCGAATCCATGCGCGCGTACCCACGTTGAGCACCCTGGCCAGCAGAGTTGTTGCCGACCTCGAGGTTGATGTCTGTGTCCGAGTTGGATTCGCCGTTGTTCTTCTTGTGGCGGCACGCAACAACCATCTTGTGGATGATCGTGTATGCCTGACGCAGGAAGAGCAGCAGGAAGATGAACATGTTGACGCCGATGATGCCGTACGCCACGCTGTCGCGAACCGACTGCGGGAAGTAATCGTCTCGCGCCACGATGAGCATCATGCACACGAGCACGATCTTCATGAACACCGAGACGACGCCGATGTAGTACAGGAAGCGCAGCAGGTTGGGCTCACGGACCAGCAGCAAGATGAGGTACAGCACCGTGATACCCAAGATGCACAGCAGCTGTATCGTCGAGTTCGTCACGACCCCGACGACCGCGCCTGTGGTGACCGCAAGCAGGATGCGCGGCACGAAGAAGAACCGGTTGTCAAAGTTGTACTCGTCGTAGTAGGCGCTGTACTTGGCGCTGAACGGCCGCTGATCGTGCTCGTACGTCCCGACGTCGCGCAGCTCCTCCGTGTTGTTGCCGACGACGAGCACGCCAAAGAGCACGGCGAAGATCACGACGACCACGAGCAGAGCGATGCCGAGGTAGTATTTGGAGCTGGAGGACTCGGAGCCGGAGCCATTGGACGCGTAGTAGCACCCAGCCATGCTGAAGATGTACTGCGCGAGCAGCAGCGCGAGCACGCACGCCCAGATCACCTTGCGGTATAGCTTGCGCGCGACTTCGCCGAAGGACTCCTTTTTGGACAGCGCGCCGAGCACGAGCACGCCGATCAGGTAGAGTCCGTGGATGACCGCCAGCACGATCGCGAACGTCATGAGCGTGTACCAGAACAGGTCCTCTTCGTTGACGCCGATCATCTCGGCGTACCGTGCCGGACCCGCCTCTTCCGCCGCGGCAACCAGCGATAGCCTTCTCCCTCTTGTCGTCTCGTCGGAGCCTGAGCCCGAACCGGACGAGCTGCCACTGGAGCCTGAGCCCGAGCCGGACGAACTGCCGTCGCTTGACGATTTGGGAAGGTTAAAGTTGGTCCACGCAAGCTCTTTGGAGAACTGCAGCAGGAATTCGGGAGCGCCGTCGAGCTGGAGCTGGCTGATCATGCCGATGTACTGCGCCTGCTCGAAGATGTGCGTCATCTCGTAGAAGCCGCTCGAGACGCTCATGGCGGTCGCAGCCGACGGCAGCAGAGACGCCCAGAGCATGGAAGCCGCACCCGCAGCCGCGCCGGCCGCCAGCGAGACCGCGACGGCGCCAGAGGCCGTGGTGCCGGCGGACGAGTCGAGAAAGTGCAGCGCGCCGGTCGTGTTGGTCGGCCAGTCCGTATTCGCACCGAAGACGCAGCCCGAGCACGAGTTCGCGTCGATGTAGCTCGTGTTGAGCGAGCCGATGTCCACGTCGCTGGCGAGCCCGAGCGCGTCGCGGATCTGGTCCTCTCCCCAGGGCAGCACATAGTACTTGAAGGCGAGCGCGGCCGCCGCGAGCAGCGCCAGCGGGATGAGGATGCCCAGCAGCTGCGACAGCACGATGCAGCCGCAGCACTTGGCCGCGCAGCACAGGAGCCCCATGGTCTGTCCTCGCGGGCGTCCGTCTCGTCAATGAGGGCCGATGCAGCGGCGGCGACGGCAGCGCCAGCGGCGCCTGTCGAGTCAGGAAGGCGGGAAGAGGGGAATGGCCCGGTTCTTCCGACCAAAGCAGCGGCGACGTTTCCCCTGTTGAGGACAGGCGCTCTGCTCAGAAGGCCAGTCCAATCGGCGCTTCTAACCTGGTACAAGTGGGGGCATCGAACGCAGGGAAGGTCGATGATGCATGGATTATTACGGAATGGAGAGCGGGAAACGGCGAGCATAGATTCGTGACAGGATGTGCCGAGAGTATACAAACCCGAAGACATTCAACGTGTGTGGGACTCTCCTCGCGCTACGATACTTTTACTCTTGCTCTGTATGACGAAGCGAAGCGAAGGGAGATGGGCGCTCCTCCACCAAAATGCGAAATTTTCCAGACAGGATTTTCTAGGTCAAAAACGCGATTTTGTAGGTGGCGAGGCGGATCCTGCGCCAGCCGTCGCAGCTTGAAGCAAGCAAGCGACTGCAAGACTGCAAGTGGATCCCGTGCCATCTCTCCAGAAACCGGCACATCCAGTGAGGCAGAGACGGAGTCGAGTGGGTTGGCGTCTCGGAAAACGCTGCGTGCTTGGGCTCCGCCCTGCTGCGGATGACGATGGATGCCTCGAGCCACAAAGCAGACTGGCTGCATTATCGCGGACTATCCTTTCCCGGTCGAGCTTTGATTGGCCACTACAGTATGCGGTTTCACCAAATCGGCAAAAAGCGACTTTGCTGTGTCAACAGCTTCAACGACTTCTGCCCACTACCATCGACGAGTGCACGCCGCCTCCTTGACGCCCCGCGGGGACAGCTACAGCTCTCTCGACCTACACCCCTCGTGGACTTCTGATCGCTATGCAGTGCCGTAATGACGCCGCTTCCCTGTCGGCGGCGTCCAGTTCTGGCGCATTCCGCTCGCCACTCGTCTCTCTACCGCTCCCCCCTTCTCGACCGCTCTCTGCTGCTCGAATCTCCGCGAGGAAGCCGTGCCTCGCTCCGTCCGCTAACTACTTGCTCTAAACTGACGATCAGCGCCGTCGAGACGACCCCTCCATCCTCGCGTACACCCCGCTCCGGCCCGTTCCGGTCTCCAACTCCCCCTCATCCGACGAGTGGCTCCGATTACGCCGCCACTTGAGCACAACCTTGTGCAGCATGGAGAAGAGCTGTCTCGCGAACAGCAGCACATAGATGACGATATTGACGGCGATGATGCCGTACGCCACGTTGTCGCGGATGTACTGCGGTAGGTAGTCGTCGTGGATGAGCAGCAGCATGAGGCATACAAGCAGCAGCTTCATGAGCACGGCCCCGAGGCTCACGTAGTACATGACGCGCAGCAGCTGCGGCTCGCGCACCATCAGCAGTCCCAGGTACACCGCCGTGAGCACCAGGATGCATGTGAGCTGGATCGTCGGGTCGCCCACAGCGCCAACCACGGCGCCGGTGGCGACCGCCAGCAGGATGCGCGGCACGAAGAAGTACCGGTTCTCAAAGTTGTACTCCTTGTAGTACGCGCCATACCGATGGCTGAACCCGCGGTGGTTGTGCTCGTACGTCCCGAGGTCGCGCAGCTCGTCGCGATTGCGCCGGACCACGACGACGCCGAGCAAGAAGGCGATGCCCACGACGAGGAGTAGCAGGAGCACGCCGAACGTGTATCGCGCTGAGGCCTTGTTCTCCGTCGAGAAGATCAGGTAGCTGCCCGCCATGGCGAAGATGTACTGCGCCATGAGCAGCACGAGCACGCAGAGCCCGACGACTTTGTCGTACCAGTCGTTCGCAGTCTGCCGCGCACGGCCTCGCCGACATGTGAGCCCGACGATCAGCAGCAGCAGGAGGAATACGAGGTGAATGGCCACGACCACCATGGCGAAGATGGTCAGCGTGTAGAAGAAGAGCTCCTCGGTCGTCACGCCCAGCATGGAGGCGTACCGCGCCGGTCCGGATATGCCCGTCGAGTCGCTCGTGCCTGCATCCTCCGAGTCGCCAGAGGAGGAGGAGGAGGACGAAGAGGACGAGACCAGGCCGGAGGTTGACTCGCGGATCTTCGTCTTGACCGTGTCGAACGCGTCGCTAAAGGAGCTGGGCACGTTAAAGTTGGTCCACGCGAACTCCTTGGAGAACTGGTAGAGGAACTCGGGTGCGCCGTCGATCTGGAGTTGACTGATCATTGTCAGGAACTGCCCGTGCTCGATGATCGTGAGCATCTCGAACGAGCCCGTCGAGAGGCTGGAGGCCGAGCCGGAGAGCACGGTGCCCGCCACTGCAACAGCGCCACTGGCGCCGAGAGAAACGGCCGTAATCGTCGACGTCATGGTGCCGGCGTACGTGTCGAGGAAGTGCGCGGCGCCTGTCGTGTTCGTCGGCCACTCCGTGTTGCTGCCAAGCACACAGCCCGAGCACGAGTTGGCCAGCACCACGCTCGTGTTGAGCGCGGCGTCGGCGGGCAGGCCCAGCGCATCCCGGATCCGCGCCTCTCCCCACGGGAGGATGTAGAGCTTGAACTCGAGCACGAAGCCAGCGAGGAGCACGAGCACGATCAGGACGAGCAGCACGCGGCGCGTCGTTCGGCAGCGCGAGCCGCGGTCCTCGGCGTCGGAGGAGCGAGCCATAGGCAAGCTGCTGTGCTAGGCAGCGGCGAGATCACCAACTGAGCGCCGGAAGGGTGGAGAGACCGACCGAGTGCCGGCGTGGATGCATTCTCCGGTATGCGACCACCGACCCGAGCCGCGACAAGAAGGCGCAGCCATCGTGGGTGGCACTGGAGGTCGCGCGCATCCTCGCTCTCACCCACACGCGGACGGCACCACCGATGCTGGGGAGAGTTGCACTCGCCCCGTCGTCTTCCATCACCCGACAAGCAAAGCTGTGCTTCAAAGTTGACACAAGGAGGTGAAGCATTGACCGCGACTGGCCAAGCGCTCGAGTTGCTGTTCTAGAATCCGCACGCACACGCGCGACTCTAAGGCGCCGACAAGGGCTCATAACCACGTCCCAGTGATGAGTAGGTCGGGAGGAAACGGCAGTTCAGCATGCGACTGCGCTGCTGGCGAGCACGTCCGTTGAGTGAGCACACGAACCTGTGAGCGATTTCGGGTCCTCGCTGGATTCATTCAGGTGGCAGGAAGCACGCAGAAGAGCTCGCGCATTGCGCACAGACAGTCTCGCCCGGCTAAATCGAGCGCGGCAGTGTCTCTTGAGGCGACTGATCGCTCCAGCAACGCCCCGAGCCAAGAATACACGCGCTGCTGGATGGTTCGTCCACTGCAGAGAAAATAGCAGGCGAAGTCATTGACACTGTAGATTGGCGCAGCAACATCAAACAAATAGATGGGCCGTGTGCTATGATGGCGCGGCAGGTATCAAAGGCATGGCCACAACCGAATTAGCAAACAGTCTCTCTCCTGCTGCGACTTGGACTATCGCATTAGCCCCCAGAGCTGGGCGAGCAGACGGCGACGAGGTATGGCGCCAAACCTTCGAGCCATCCCGTGGCGACGCGTCATCATCCTGGCGGTGAACCTCGCGTCGGCCGCACTCACGCTGCTCACGGGGCTGCACGAGAATCCGGTGGTTGTCTTCGTGACCGGCCGCTACGACTTTGTGCGCTCGCGACTGATGGAAGGTCGCATCAACTACAACCTCGTCCGCGACGACCTGCTCGACGTGTCCGAGCTGCTCAACCTGACCGAGGCGGGCAAGAGCTTCCGCTTCTTCTCGCCGCCCGTGCGCAGACCAGAGAATCTGGGCGAGGATCGATCCACGTGCATGCGCGTCAACTCGATGAACGCGACCGTCATGAATATGAACTACGACGACTTCTGGGGCAAAGGTGCGCGCCGCGCACAGGTTTACTTATACAGCATCTCGGCCCCCAGGTGCGAGATCGTCAATTTGGAGCCCGCGTGGTTCGATGACTGCGTCACGCTCCATGGATCCAAGGACACGTGCTACCGCTACATGCTCGACCATTTCGACGAGTTGTTGGACGATCGCAACATTCAAGTTGGCGTCGAGGTAGACTTCGGCACGCCAGGTACACCCTTCATGCGGTGTCTGGGCAGACCCAATCGCCAGTTCCCCTACATCACGGACCTGATCGTGCTCCAATCATACTGGGCCGGCGGGAGCTACCACCTCGAGGTGCAGAGCAGCGATTGCATCGCAGTGCCACGATTGATCAACAGCGACAAGAAGTTCGGGCTGTTTCAGACGCAACCGGTCGACCAGCGTGGCGAAGTCGTGTTCGCCGTCGACAACACCGGATGGTTTGCCACGATCGTGACGGTCGCGTACGGCATCATCTCGCTGGTTCTCGTGGCCCACGGCGTTCTCAATACCATCTTCCAGCTGCATTCCGTGAACTACGTGCCCAACAAGCTACGGTTCGTCGGCTCGTTTCGCCGCTACTTGCGCTATATGGCGCCATTCATGCCGTTGTCAGTGGTGACGGCCGAGGACGAGACGACTGTCATCCGGTTCAAAGGCCGTGTCATCATGGCATCCGACGTGTGGATCAACCACTGGCTGTACATCACGCTGAGCATCGCTGACGCCCTCGTGAGCCTGCGCACGACGTACATCGTGCTCGAGATGGGCACATGGATGCTCACCAAGCAGGTGAACATGGAGAACTTCATCTTCATGGCATCTGCTCTGACGCGCATCACGTGGCTCATGTGCTTCCTGCACTCGGTCATCCGCCTCGCGCTCAAGGTCGCGATCCGGTCGCTCAAGGCGCTGCATATCATGCGTCCCGAGCTCCGGCACAAACTCGAGTGGTATGTGGACGCGAGCACGCTCTTCCTGAGCTACAAGTCGTACAGCCTGATGCTATGCATCCTGCTCTATCTCTTTCTATCCATCCATGGCGGCACAACCTTCATGCAACAGGACAGTCCGTTCAAGAGTGGCGTCTACGGCGGCTCACTACAGCTCGCTGGCTTCTGGAAGAACGAGATCATCTGCGATCTGTTCGTGATTCTGTCTTTGCTCACGCTCTGGGGCGGCATTGCGGGGTCGTTCATGCTCACGACGCGGTATCGATACGCCGCCAACAACGGCCTCTTGCGACTGATCCAGCGCCGGTTCATTTTCGTGGGCTGGGACGTCTTCACAGTCATGGAGGCGCTCGGCATCGATCCGTTCGACGCGAGTCTGGTGGAAGATGGGGTGGCCGCAACGAGCTGCCCACTTGGGTGCGTGATCCAGCAGTTATACCAGTCGGGACCGAGTGGACTGATGGTACTCGCGGGAGATTACATTTTCCACGACGGCGGGTTCTCCAAAGGCCCTATCGAGTTCTGCTTCCAGCCCAAGAAGGCTATAGCCATGGGACTTCTTCAGAGCGCCAATCACTCCCGTGCATCCTCAAAGCAGCCCTACCAACACTTGAAGTACGCAATATCTCCGCCACGAGTGCCTGCCAGCGGCGTCCGAGTCAGGGCAGCAGCAGCTCGGCAAGTAGATCCAGAAGATTCGACGGCGACGGCTACTGTCAATGACACCGAGAATCCGGTGCTTGCGCCGACCGTCGCGCCGATCCAGAAGACCAACGTCATCAGTCTATTCGACCGCTCGCTGCGCATATTCGCCGAGGGGACGTATGGCCGCGTTCTACTCATCGACGAAGCGGATCCAGGCAGGTACAAGAAGAACGACGCCGGGTTCATGGAGTACATGGTGCGCGATGCGCTCACAACCATGGGCGTACTCGACATCAAGCACCTGCTCGGCAGTCGCAAGCGGCTCACCATTCGATAAGCGAATTGGCCCTGCAGGCTCGGATGCCTACGCGTGCGTATCTACGTTTGCCACCTCTTGGGTCATTGCACGAGCAGCTACACGAAGAGCGTCGATCCGCGTCGCTTCGCGTGTATGGCGGAGGATTCAAACAAACTCATGGCCAACAAAGGTACCATGATTAAGGTTATGCTCCATATATTCGGTACACATCAAACCGGCGCCGATCTTTGATCTTTGACAGTCATGAACCGGCGGCGCCAATGGCGTGGACGCTTTGCCTCCTGTCGCTGCTGCTTGCACTCGCACTGGAGGACCCAGTGGCAGCTCCGTCCCCGCCCGACGCGCTGCTAGATGCGCAGATCCCGGTGCTGGTGGCGGGAGCGGAGACGCTGGTCCCGTTCCGGCTCTTGCGCGGCGAGGAGCCCGTAGACGCGCTCGAGGCTGTTCGCGAGCGGCACGGACAGTCGCGCGCGTGGCGCTCGACGCTACTGGCGCAGATTTGTGCCCGCCCGCGTGTCGAGTGCCGCCGTGCAGCTCCTGTGGTTTTCTCGACAGTCATCAATGCGCCAAGCGGCGGCTCACTCGGCACTCTCGAGGTACTGGAGGAGCAAGAGCCCTACGACGCCGTGTTCGCCTTCGCCATCACGCACCAACTCGACCGTTCCGCTCGGCTATCCGTCTTGGAAGCAATCTGCGCGCGTCCGCAACTCCGACACTCGTGCGCGCGCAGCCGAGCAGTGGCGTTCCGTCAACGGATCCGCGGCCAAGACGACACGGCGCTCGGCTACCTCGAGATCTACGACGATACCGAGCCGGTGGACCAGATCTACCGCTTCGCAGTCGACCACGGCCTGCCACACTCCGCGGTAGACCAGCTCTTGGAGTCTGTCTGCTCATCGTCGCCAGCTATCGAGTGCAACCGCCGCGACCCCGTCGTGTTCTCCCAGCGCATCACGACAGTGAGGGAGCAGGATCAGAGACAGCTCGACCTCGGCTGGCTGCACGTCTTTCTCAGCCAGGAGCCGGCCGATGCCGTCTACGCGTTCGCACAGCGCACCGGGATGGATCGCGCGTTCCGGCAGAACCTTGTACAGCACGTGTGCAGCAGCAAGTACGCCGCGTGTCGGCGGCGCTCACCGGTCGTGTTCAATTCGGCTATTACCGTCGAGAACGGCACAACAGTCGGCACGTTTCGCCTGCGCGAGGACGAGGAGCTGGTCGACGCCGCGTACCGATTCGCTAGGCGCGTCAACATATCGGACGACCTGCGCTTGTCGCTTGTCCAGACGCTCTGCGGTCGGGAGAACATCCAGTGCACGCGTGGGCGAGCTCGGCTTCGCGCACTGCCCGTTCAAAGCGAGGGCGACGAGCTGTTGGGCGTCCTCGAAGTGTTCGAAGGTCAGGAGCCGGCGGACGCTGCCTTCGCATTTGCCAAGCAGCACGGACTCACCACACATGACGCGGTGGTGTTGCTCGATACCTTGTGTGGCACGAGTGGCGCGAGCAGCAGCGACAGCAAGCGCGAGCCCGAGCGCGGTGCGATAGAGGACGACGACGACCACGAGAGTTGGCAAGAAGAGCCACTGGTGTGCAACCGGTTCGCTCCGGTGGCGTTCGCGGTGCCGGTCGCGGCTCAGAATGGCTCGCATCTCGGCGTGCTCGAGGTACTGACGAACGAGGAACCAGCCGACGCGATCGCACGCTTCGGCAACAAGCACGGGCTCGGCGCGGACGAGAAGCAGAGCATCTGGGAGGCCGTGTGCGAAGCGAGCGGACTACCGTGCACGCGGTCGACCGGGCTCGTCTACCAGGCCGTGTACACGCTCCCGAGCGGGCAGCGCGAGCGGCTGGACTTCTTCGACGGCGTGGAACCGACGGACGTCATCTACGACTATGGACTCATGCGCAACCTGTCGTTGCGCGAGCGCAAGCGGTTCCTCTTCGAGGTGTGCAACGAACCGCGCCGACGTCCGAACTGCACCCGCGCCGAGCCCATGCTGCTGCGCGTGCCAGTGTGGGAGACGGCCGAGAAGAAACTGGGCGATGTCGAGGTGCTCGAGGGTCAGGAGCCCGTGGACGTGGTCTACGCCTTCATGGAGAAGCACGACCTGTTCCAGACCGAGCCGCTCAACACATCACTGCTCGCGCTCGTGTGCAACAGCACGCGTGTCGAGTGCGCGCGCATGGCGCCGCGGCGCACGCTTTTCTCCATGCAGGCAACGTACTACGGCATCTCGCACACACTCGCGTACGTCCAGCCCGAGTCGGACTGGCAGTGCGAGCAGCTGCCGAGCGGCGGGCAGCAGTGCGTGCACTACGTCGAGGTGCTCTCGCGCGAGTTCTGTGCGACGCACATGTTCGACTGGCACGGCTGCGAGGCGCGCATCCTCGAGGCGCTCCGCGCGCAGCTGGCCTTCTACGAAGAGGACGTGTGGCGCTCCAAGAACCTGTATGCCAAGCTCGGACTCGTGCGCTCCGCCTCGCGCGAGGAGATCGACGCGGCTTACAACACGCTCGTCAAGCGCTTCAACAACGAGACGCAGCCGGCCAAGTACGAGAAGCTGCGCGACGCCTACCGCGTGCTGAGCGACCCGGAGGAGAAGTACTTCTACGATTTACCCTGCGTCAAACTCTTCGGTTGTCTCTGTGGCAAGCGGCAGAAGGACGGCGGCATCACATTTACTCCCGACTGACGAGGAGCCGCGAGTGTGGCAGCAGTCGGTGACGAATACAAAGACCGAGCGACCGACCGACCGAGTGCTCTCGATGCTGTCCGTGCTGTTGCGGGCGAGGTTGCACGCCATCGAAAGCTCAGTAGGCTCTCGTGCTGAGCTAGCGGCGGACCCGCGAGACTGACGCACTCACCTCTCTATGCAGTATCGATGGCTTTCACCGATGAGCACGCGTCGATGGATGAGCTCAACAACAAATTCACGATCGCGCGCGAGCTGGCCGCGACGAGCGCGAGTGTGTCGCGACGACATACGCGCGGCTGCTGCTCGACGCTCGCGTCTACTTCGTCGCCACCGTGCACGATGCGCTTATATCCGTTTACCACACTCTGGCTCCGCGGTACGAGCTCGACACGACGCTACTCTGTCTGCTCAGCGTCGCCGTCCCGCTCCAGGTCGGTGGAAGCCTCGTGGGGGCCAAACAGTGTGAATGCAGTCTCATCGGCTAGATTGACAGCTGCACGCGCAGGGAACATGGAACGCTCGCGTCCAGCTTCGACCACAAGGCGAGGCGAGCAACTCGATCTATTCGCTGCTTCTACGCTCAACACACGAAGGAGCGAGGGACTAGCACGCGTATGTACAGCTCCGCGATGGCGCCGGCGCGTCCCCGCATCTCCTCTCGTGTGATCAAGGGCGGACGTCGAGAGCCATCCACGTAGGCGCATACTACCGGGAGGACAGCCTTCGACGCGACAGTCGAGTGACTGTCGAGCGACTGTCGAGCGACAGTCGCCTGAAAGTCTACTAGAGCGAAATCAGCGTGCCGTTCCTGCCTACCACAATAGCTCGGGCTCTCACTGACGACCGCCAGCTAACCGGCTCGCCGACTCGCCGTCGAGAGAGAGAGAGAGAGAGAGCGAGAGAGAGAGAGAGAGAGAGAGAACGAGCGAGAGAACGAGGCGAGTGCGACTCCTTGAGGCTGCAGCTATCGAGTCATACACCCGAGCAAAATTTCACGCGCTGATTCGCTCGAGGGAGGAAGGCAGCTCGACATCGCGCTCATTTGTGCCTCGCGGCTTGCTGTCTCACCGTGCCGAAGCCACAAGATTGGCCTCCTCCTCCGCACAGCGATAGCTTCTACCAGCTTCCGCCTGCTTCCGCCTGCTTCCGCCACGCCACGCCAGCCTCCGCATCCTTATCGCCCTCATATCGTCGCCTGTCGCTGATGTCGCCGTCGAAGGGCGGCGACTCAGCACGCGTGCGTCGCCGGTCCTCGACGGCGATCTACGCTTCTCCCTGGACAATGTGGAAAGATCGCTCTCATTCGTGCGGCAAGGGCGACTCTTGATTTCTGGTCCGGAGTGTAACCCTGTGAGCACAGGCGTGTGTAACCCTCGATGCCCCGAAACTTTCCAGAAGTCCAGTCATTTCGCCATTCGAGCGTGGCTCTCGGCAAGGTTTGAGGCGGTGAGTCCACAGCGCAGTGCGCCTCTTGCACGCCAACGCTCTGGAGCTCGCGCTGACCAGCGTGCATGCAGGAGCGCCTATGCAGGAGCGCCTATGCAGGAGCGCGCCGTTTATTATCACCGCGCAATCGCCATGACGGACTCGCGCGCCGCGCCGCGTCGCGTTCGCTCGCTCGGCGCGGTTGACGGTCATCCGTCGATGGCAACTCGGCGACATTGGAGGCGCTGCCGCCCCGAACTGTTCATGCTTGCTACTGCTCGGAATGCCCAGCGCCGCGCTGGACCGAGGATCCAACTAGCGGCGAGAGCGTTTCTCGGACGCCAAGTGGCCCGCTTGACTCTTTCGGGCTAGCTCTGACGCGGTTCTCTTGCGCTCGGCCGCTAACGCCGGCTTGACTCGGGATGAAATCAGCCGAGTGGTCAGCGCAGCTCGCCGCGCAATGCGCCGTGCTTTCGGCGGTCTTGAGCTTGCTTCGCGCAGCAACTGGACAGTGCCGTCGCGACGACTGTGCGCGAGTCCCACGGCGCCATGATCTGGCCAGTCAAGTTGCCGTCCTGGAGTGGCCGCTGCAGTTTATCGCCACGTCTCGAACTAGTTTGTCAAGCGTGCACATCCTTGATCAGGCAGGCGCCTAAGCCAGCCAGCTCTGAATTATACTTTGCGGCACAGCGCAGCGCGTCCGCACCCCAGAGCTGGGTACGCTGGCGCGTACACATGGTCGGCGGCGGGCAAGAGACCCTGTCTGCGAGACGGCGAGGCGAGGCAAGCAGAAGACGCGGCCAGGTCGTTCCCCGAGAGTTATTTCTCGCTCGCGCCAGCGATCTTGCGCGAACTGATTTCGGGCCATGCGCTTGCTGACCGAGCAATACACACGGAGAGCGTGCGAGGTGGGTTTTTGTGTGTATGAGAGCGAGAGAGACAGAGAGAGAGAGAGAGAGAGAGCACTCCCGACCCAGTGGGCTGCGGAGGCTGCGCACCCGCCGAGTCGCTCGCTCCAAATCGCCGCACAAGCGAGCGAGCCTGGCGGACGGGCTATCTGGGCGGAAGGAAGACGAGGCGGCGGCCAAATGATACGCTCGCTCCGCGGTCGTGTCAGACGAGGAGGCGCGCCGGCGGCGGCTTCACGATGCTGCGCGTGCGTACGGCATCGCCTTGCGTTCTCTCGCAGGCCGAAAGAGTCCGGTGAATTTGCGGTCGCCTGGGCTGCCGATCTGGACCGAGACGCCGATCGCCGGGCTTGTCCAGTGTGCAATGTCGCGACGCGGTGTCTCCTGACTGCCAGAGAGCGCTCGAGCATCGGCGGCGCGCATCAACGGGCGAGCGAGTGAGGGTGCAGCTGGGCATAAATCAGCACCGCGATGCCGTGCTGAGAAGACCGCGGCAGCGAACTGATATTTCGCTTCAACCGCCCACGATGGCGTGGCACAGCGGTCGGCTAAATCAACATCTCGCCTTCCGACCACAGGATGGTACGGATCTATATACGCCGCATCTATGCCTGTCGCGTCCACTTTGACAAACTCAACAGAGTCGATCTGCAGACAGAACCTGGATACTTTCGTCGAAATTCGGCCGAATTCCAGCGCAGCGGCTTCACTGACGCCTCACTCTTTCGCTCGCTCGCTCCTCGCAGGCAGTTCGTCTCTCGTCACTTTCCATTTTGGTGCAGCGGCGACGGACCTCAACTCTCCAGCAGCAGCAACAGCAGCAGCAGCAGCAGCAGCAGCAGCAGCAGCGAGGCAGACTCCGCCCGGATCCAAGTTTGCATAGATACTCACGTTCGTCGAGATGGCTGCTTCGGAAGACGCCAACGCACTCAAGTGCCGCTACGCGAGCAAGCGTTGCTGGAACCCGCGCGCGATCAAACGCAACGGCGAGCGCCATAACCTGTGCGAGGTGCACCGCCAGAAGGCCAATAGCAACCAGCGCCGCCTGGACAAGAAGCGCAAGGCGAGCCAGCTCGCGCTCGGACTGCACGGACCGATGCAGACCGGACTGCTGCCAGACCATGAGCGACGAATGCGCATTCGTTCGTCCATCGCCATGAAGCTCGAGAAAGATCTCGGCGTCGGCGCCTTCTCGTCCCCGTTCATGCACTCGTCGCACGGTGGTCTGATGGACTCGGTCGGTCGCGACGTGCTCGTGAGCCGGAGTCGGGAGATCGATGCCGCTCGCGTTCTCAACGGAGTGGCGACTGGTGGACGTTGGAGCGAGTCGTCCCAGTGGGGAGAAACTCCCCTGTGGGAGCACGAGTGGCCCAAGAGCCCGCGCGCCATGCTGCGCGCCGCGGCGGCGCTCAAGCGCGAGGCGACCATGCCTGAGCTGCGACGAGCAGCCACCTTCGGCGGCTATCAGCACAGCCACTATCAGCACCAGCCGCAGTTGCAGCAGCAGCAGCATTACCACCATCAACACCACTCGCAGCCGGGCCAGGCCGAGCGAAGCCCGCAGCGGCTGCCGTCCGGCTACCTGCCGCCGCTAGCGACGGCGGTGGCTCGCACGAGCCAGGGGTTGCTCGCGAGTGCCCGCTCCACGACGTGGCAGCCCGAGCGGATCGCTAGCGCACCCCAACTCTCCTCGCGGGTGGACCTGTGAGGCGCGTGCGGCTTCGACTTGCGGCCGCCGTCGCCCGGCGTTGCAGAGCGACGAACACGTTTCTCCGAAACCCGTCGGCCATGCAGACATGGCCACCTGCAGCGAGAGACGCGTACCGACCATAATTATCTGGTGATAGGTTGCAAAATATCGCCGCGGTCATTACAATACGATGCACATCCACAATAAACCCAACGAGAATGCCCATTTGCTCATGACGAACTCACTCGAGCTACCATGCACGACGCGGCGGACACGAGGGATCTATCATCGACGGTCGGCGCGTCAAGGACGAGCGTTCGCCCGGCTGGGCACGACACCCCCATGCGGCGACCACGAGCGGACTCTGATATATCAAGAGCGAAGTGGACTCGGATAGCGATCTGCACCGCGAACATGGCGACGAGCGCCGCCAAGCTTGGATGCCTCCCGGCTTTGTGTCGCTACTGACGCCTCGGATCGCACGCGCATGTGGGGTCGGCGCTGGACGCGAAGTGCCGCTCGCTGCCTGCACCCTGCCGCTCGGCCACCTTTTCCTCTAAATTCAAAATTGGATTTTCTTCGAATTTGCTTCTTTTACAACGGCTTCAACTTAGTAAGGGAAGGGCGGTCGGTGGCGCTAGCGAGTTGAACCCACACACTCCACTCACTCATCCGCGCGGTGCCTCGTCAGAGAGCGCTCGCTCCTCGTTCGGCTAGCTGGCAGTGGACCGGTTCGGGAGTCGCAGCCGCTGAGTATCCCGCTGACGGACCGTGATTGCCGCATGTTCAACGCACCACATGTCGCCTCGGCACTCCTCCTTCCGGCGACGCCTGTCGGCGCACGGACAGCAATCCGATGAGGACTGCGAGTGTGCGCGAGGCGTGCCGACGAAACTCATTCACGGCGAATGGAATTGCGCATCGGCGAGTACTGTGCATGGCGTGCCGGATTCTCGGACCACCTGCTGGAGGGTTGCCACGTCAATGATCACATGATACATCACGGCGCCGCGCCGTCAGCTCACTTCGTCCCCCATCGCGCTGGTACGACGGACACCGCAGAAGAGTTTCGGGCAACGGCTGCGCTCGATGTTTGCTCTCGATACGGACCATTCGGACGCGGCGGCGGCGGCCATGATTGTCGAAGTGTGGTGCCCCGCATCTCCATGCAGATGAGGCTTCTCCCACAACGCCGGCTTGGCTTGGCTGCGACACATTCGTACCACCGACCGGATCATCCGAGAGGCGCATGAGCAACCAGATGGTGGTACGAATGCAGCTAACTAGAATAGATGACCCAGGTTGTTATTAGCCTCGTGATTGGACGAATAATCAGTTGTGTACTAAGATAACGGAAGAATTTTTCATCCTTGTCAAGGATACCATTGGGTGAAACCTGGCGGCGGCATCCTTCTGCCATGCCTCTTCCATTTACGCCGCCGCCGCTGCCGCCGCTGCTGCTGCCACCACCGGCGCAAGGGCTGCCAACCATTCTGCAACTCGCGCTCGGCCGCCCAAGCTCCCCCTCGGTCTCTCCCTCGCCATGACGGTCTCTTCGCCCTCCGCGCCGCTCGCCGAGCTGGCCCTCGAGCTGTCGGAGGACCCGAGCCTGCTGTGCAAGTACCCGAGCAAGAAGTGCTGGAACCGGCGCGCGCTCAAGCGCAACGGCGAGATGCACAACCTGTGCGATTTGCACCGCGAGAAGGCCAACAAGAACCAGCGCCGGCTCGAGCTCAAGCGCAAGACGCGCGCGGCTTGCTCGCCCGCGTCGCTCGGCGAGGCGCGCTCCCTGGCGCCGCGGCCGCGCTCTCGGCAGCGGAAGCGCTCCGGCGCGCCGCGCGGCGTACTCAGCACGCACCTGGCAATGCGGGAGGAGGCGCGCGCTCGTCAGCTCGAGAGCCTGCTGGAGCTGCGGCGCAGCGCGTACCGTGGTGTGCCCGCGGCGCTGGTCCCACCGATGCCTTCGGCTTTCGAGCCCACCCTTAGCTCCGCGTTCTACCCGATGGAACACCCGCTGCCGCTTCGGATCTCGACCGCGCCAGTTGACGGGACGGCGGAGGGGGCGTTCGCCTCTTCGTGGCACAACGAGCACAGCGTCGCAGACGACTTGGCGCTGCTGTGCGGCGCACTGGACACCTCGGTGCCGGCCAAGGCGGCCGTCGGATCGGTCACCACGTCCCCCGTCGACGTGGGCGAGGGCTGGAGTGCAATGGACGCCGCCGCCTGCTGGGACTTGTCCGTGGAGCTCGTCGACAGCAGTGACTTCTTCCCCATCGCGAGGGTCTGAGCGCTCGGAGTCATGTTCCATAATTCCTCCCAATGCATCCATCTGTTCATCCACTCGTTGCGCACCTCAACCACGCGTCATTAGGCGACTGCCATTGCTGGTCATCCCGCTCAGTCGATGCGCTCAGCCGCGTCCATCGCGCCAGGATTTGAGGCATCAACCCAGTCGTGCCGATGATCAATGGCTTCCTTGTCCCGGAGAGAGACGGGTACTCATACCCCGTCCCGCCTTCCCGCTTCGCCGGCGCTTGTTTCGTTCAGCCTCATCACGCCTTTGCCCGTCGCTTCTAATCAAGCGCTTGGGAGTTTGCAGTCGCTTGGCTTCTGAGTTCCCCCAGCCGCGACCAACTCACGCCATACGAAGCGGCCGCCGGACTGGATTGAGCAAGAGCGAGGGACTGCGGAGCGGAACCATGCCCGCCAGATCCGGGGCGAGCGACGGAGTCCGTAGGGAGGATATGGAGGTCATCAGTGTCGCTCATCGCTAGTCGAAAACCGGCGCATCCCCCGCCAACAAAGATATCACGCGAGCGACCCGATTACTGTACGCACGCGCTGCCTCGGTCTGCACCTGCGCGGACGCTAGTGACGCCCGCTCGATCCATCCATCCGTCGCTGGACGACAGCGAAACAGCGGGATGTCACACTCGGCGCCTGGGTTGATGTGTCCGAGGGGGCGACTGAAGCTCTCGGCGAGGACGCATCAATGCCACCGGTCGACGCGGCTCAGCTCCTTCCCGAGGCCGTTGCCGACTTAGACCCCGCGCGTCTGGCATCGCACTCATTTGGGAATTCGCTGGCCGCTAGACACTCCGCACTGCTCTGCCCGACTGCAAGACTCGCCATGGAGCCGCTGGCCGAGAGCGTGCAGAGCGAGCACCTCCCGTCCATGTGCCGGTACACCAACAAGCGCTGCTTCAACGAGCGCGCCGTCAAGCGCGGCGGCAAGCTGCACAATCTGTGCGAGTTCCACCGGCGCAGGGCCAACGCCAATCAGCGCAGACTCGGGTGGCGGCGGCGCGCCAAGGCCCTCCACAGCGCTTGCTGCCAGCGCCATCGGCTGTATGCGAGTGGGTACGAGGAGCAGCCGCAAGCGGTAATCATCCGGCTCGCGTGTGGTCCGTACTCGCGACTGGTGGCGTGGCAGCCGACGTCGCCCATGATGCTCGAAGACATGGTGCGGATCCTCGCTTCCGACGTGCGCAGCAGTCTCTCCAGGGATCGCAATCCGGCGCCAGTGGTCCAAAGCACGACACCAAGCGACTGCGCGCAGTGCTACGCCTCGGACGATGAGTCTGCTGTCAGCACGGACACTGATGTGAGCGAGCAGGTGTACGCAGTACCTGCTGTTGCGCCGCTGTGGACGAGTAGCGGCAACGAGAGCCGCACGGCCGAGCCGGCGATAGGGCTGGAGGCGTTCGGAGACGCACGCGCGATGTCGTTCGAGTGGCTCGACGCGACGCCAGACCTCTTTCTTGACGTGTCAGCCGAGTGGGATCTCGACTCCGTGTTTGAAACGCATGCGCCTGACGCAGCGTAAGCGAGGTCGCTGCTCTAGGCTTTTGAGTGAGCACAGAGCGAGCGAGCGATGGTATCAATTGACCAGTTTCACTTTCGCATGGGTGATTGGATTATCCGTGTCGGATTGCTTCGAGTTTGAGGCGAATTGCAGAACCCATGAGGCACACAACAGCTCCTTCGTGGCGACAGCTCGTGCTGTATCTAACTCTGACGTCTCAAGGAGCAGCGACGCCGCGTCAAGAGCCCACTCCGAGGTCGAGTCGAAGGCAGGAGCCAGCGACCCGTCTAGCCACTCCAGGGGTGGATCGCGAGCGCTCACGGACGCCGCCAATTCCTGCGGTGTCTCGACGGACCAGCTCTCTCCCTCGTCGCCTGCTCGCGTCGGCGCGACACGAGGCGGCAGACGCGCCTGACCGTTCCAATCTGTTCTTGTGGGGCGGCAATGCTGAAGCGAAGCGGCCGAACACGCACATACACTCTGTGTGAAGATATCGATCGGCAAAGCTGTCAAATGCTCGACCTGATCAAAGTCGCCGGATTTTTCGCGAAGCTCTCCCCCTTGGAGATGGAAGATCACAGATTGTATCTACCACTGCCCATCGGTGTATGCCTTTCGCGCGTGTGCGAGCGACAGCTACGCATGATTCAACGTTGGGGATACCGGCTCTACCAGCTATGGCGCTGGCGCTGTGTCACGAGCCTTGTGTCGACCAGATCCAGCCAGACCATCCTCCTTGCTTCTCGAGCGTTGACCATGCAGTACTAACTCACTGCGCACCTGTCAAAAGCATCAGAGACGTCCATGCCGTGCAATTGGGGAGTGCGATCTCCGACGTCAGAGTCTGTGAAACTCCCAGCAAACCGTGTTGGATTCACGCGCACGATTTCAGAGATAGCGCCTGAATTCATTCACTCGAGGTGCAAGTCCTTGCCTCCCTTCTTTCACTCTGCTGGAAGCCGAGTCTTGTCGGCGAGGATGAAGATCAGTGCGTGAAATGTCGGTTGCCATAGTGCGACTCATGGAGAGCCGCACATCGAAACGCATTTGGTCGGCAACAAGCTGGTCGAGACGCACGTCCATGTCCTACTACAGCCGTTTGGGCAAGGCGAGAGTCGATGTAGTGCTGGTGGAGATGCCCGCTATTGCTGACGCTCGACTGTGACGCGGCCCGAGGATTTGCAGGACTCGGGGGACCGCGTCTATCATAGCGACACGAACAGTGCTGCGCGCCGACGCACCTGCGCACCATGAGTGACCTTAGCGAAGGTGTGACGGGGTGAGCGGCACAGCCACCGAAGCCACCAACCATCGCGGACTAGGCACGACTTGCGGCCCCGCCTGCAAATATATCACGCGCGGATCGTGTATTGAGGTGGGACGCCTCCAACTTTATCAACTGTGATGATCTCATCTCCCAGGGGTAGCGCGTCCGGCGGCTCTGGGTGGTCAGGTTGAGCGGCGTTGGCAATCTCATATCTCCACACAGAGCGCATGCGCGTCGATCGGTCATGCACTCGCGTGTGTGTTCGAATGCGTCGCCTCGGCGCAGCCATCAGCACGGCGGTGTAGCAACAACGCCTCATCTCCGGGGGGGAGGGCATCTACACGGACGCAGCGATTCACTCAGCCCGAGTGGACTGTTAGATCAAGCGGTTCCGGTCACTGCACGCTCAATGCCGCGCAAACCAAGCGCAAAACTCGCGACCTCACGCACTTCAACATTTGCGGTCTGCCGCACACTTCGCACCAGCCTCCATCGCCACGACTGATGGACTTCACCTCTTTGCTCGCCATGGAGCCGCTGGCCGAGATCTTGCAGAACGAGCACCTCTCGACCATGTGTCAGTACACCAACAAGCGCTGCTTCAACGAGCGCGCCGTCAAACGCGACGGCAAGCTGCACAAGATGTGCGAGTTCCACCGGCGCAAGGCCAACGCCAATCAGCGCAGACTCGAGAGGCGGCGGCGCTCCAATACTGCAGACAGTCCCAGCTCCGGCGCTAGGCGCTCTCAGCAATACCCGATCGGATACAAGGCGCGGCCGACGGAGGTGATTATCCGACTCGTGTGCGGCTCACATTCGCAACTGCTCGACTGCCAACCAGCCGCGTCCATGACGATCGAGGAGCTGCTGCAGATCGCCACCGCCGACGCGCTTCATGGTTTCTCCACCAATCACAGCTCGACGCCCGTGATCCAAACTACCGCGGCAATGAGCTCTGCGGCGAGCTGGACCACGAACGAAGGCGTCATCACATACAAGAACAAAGATTGGAATGGTCAGGCGCATCTGTCGCCTCGTGTCGCGCCGACGCGAGCAGGGGACGAGGGAGAGAGCTGGTCCGTCGAGACACCGCAGGAATTGGCGGCGTCCGCGAGCGCTCGCGATCCACCCCTGGAGTGGCTAGACGGGTCGCTGGCTCCTGCCTTCGACTCGACCTCGGAGTGGGCTCTTGACGCGGCGTCGCTGCTCCTTGAGACGTCAGAGTTAGATACAGCACGAGCCATCAGCACGTAGGAGTTTGGTTGTCGCTGTTGCGCGCTTGATCTTGACGGTCGTGAAGGTTGCGAGTGCGCTCCGTTTGAGTGGCAAGAGCTTCAATAAATGGGAGAGTGCTGACAGTACTATCCCGCCAAGTTGACGAGTCTCGCCTTCTCAGCACCGCAAACAACGGAATCGGTGGCAATGAGCGCTGCGACGCACCCGTTCGAGTGGTACGCTCGGCGACGGCATGGCGACCTCGAGCTTGCCGGTACTAACGAGCAAACGGTGCGCTCTCGACGGTGCGGACAGCTCCATCAGCCTGACGTTCCCGGAGGCGGTGGACGCTGAGCACGCGCTGCAGACGCTGCAGGTGGACGCGGAGCTCCAGCCAGACAAGATCCACCGCTCGCTCTCCGTCCAGGGATCCGACCTCCTCGTGTGCGTATGCAGTCTGTGATTCTTTCTTGGAGCCGCACATGGCGCTCCTGCTGCCGCCGTTGCTCTCGCCGAGGTGCTGACTGCGAGTGCGTATGTCGCGGTGGTGCCTCGCGTCCATGCTGTCTGTCGCCATCGCGGCTTGCCTGTTCGCCCCCTCCCGCGCGACAGCCACTTCGAGGCGACCGAGATTCGTCTGCTGCGCGCTGCCGTGTCGTCGTTCTACGACATGGCCGTGCTCGTCGCGCGCACGCTGCTCGAGTTCAAGGAAGAGTGAACAGACGCGCAATACACTTGATCCGATCGACCTAGGAGCCGCCGCTGTTCCCGCTGTATACCTCCACCGTCTATCGCGCGCGCACTCGCTTCCGTGTCGTCCATGCATAGCTCTAGTTCGTGCAGGAGGCGCCACGACACCTCCCTGAGGCGGCATGCATCGAGCTAGAGATGACTCGCCGATCGCCGTGCAGGGCTCATTCCAGAGGCCACTATTGGGGTCTGTACGCACGGAGTGTTGACAACGGACGAGAGGAAGAAAGCCTGGCGCTGCGCTGGAGATGGCAAGCGCAACGCCGCCGCCTGCTGTCGGGCGTCTGCTGCGTAGTGTGCGCAGCGGTCAGCTCTTCCATGTGCGTACCACACACCACCCCACAAGCGCCAGCGTTGCGCAGTGATCGACGGCGACAGAGACTGACGGCACACCCTCGCTTGGACTGGTCTGGCAGTTGGAATGTGCGATCGGCGCCATGGAGCAGCAGGAGCGGGAGGGACGTCACGCCTCCCGGGTCTTGGCGGACGAGCAGACAGAAAGGGAGCGCATCGGTGATAGCGGTGCGAACCCTGGCGTCAAACTGCAAGAGCGAGTGTTGGCTCTGTCGGACCACAAGTTGATCGCCAACCTCCAGAGTCTGCTGGTACGATGCCTCGGTTGAGAGCCTTTCAATCTTGGCTGCTAGTAGTCTCCTTTCATACCCACATGCCTGTGATGTGCTTACAGGTCGCGATTGCACGCGCTTACTCGTACGAATCGAGTCCGTCGACAGAGAGCAGCAGGAACCTGGTAGTCGCAGTCGCGACCTCGCTCATGACGCAGTCGACGCGCGACTGCACGTCTTCGAGGCGCAACAGCTGCATCTGGGGTGCCGAGTCCAAGAAACTATTGCGACTACTGTACTGGATCGCCCAGCGCGAGGTTGGGCATCACAAGCGAAACAATTCCAGCGACACTGCTCGAGCCCAGCGAGTGTTCCTTCGTCCGCTGATCCTCCGATGGATCCGGGACTCGACAGATAAACCACAGCAGCTGACAGCGTGCCTGGTGCTCTTCGAGCTTCTCCAGCTCCATCGGCATGCTCTCCGTGAGGGAAATGAGTCCTTGGGGCCTCTGGTTGGTGGTGGTGGTGAAGACATCGTCCAGTTGATCAGTGTGTTGAGGCGAATCGCGGAGCAAGGGTCGGTGCCGGGCAAGGGTAAGTCGCTGAAGGAAGTGAGCTGGCTGTTTTCGCACCGGCGTGTAGTCTCACTTCGTTCCTCTGCGCGTGAATACCGCGTAGACAATGCCAAGAAGGCCACGACACTTGGACTGGTAGCTCTCGAGACGTTGATTATGGTGTGCGCTGACGCAGCCATCCGGCTGCTGCCCTCGTATGGAACGGAGACGATCTCAAGTACAGATACCCAGGAATTGCGCGCTGTTGTGGTACGCGCTGTCAACTGATCGATGGACCTTGACTGTCAATGTTGTTGATGGGATTTAGCCACGCGCCTGACCCGTGCGTCGTGGATTCGTTTTCCAGGACGGAATGCTCTGTGCAATCAGCGGTTTGCTCGACTGGCACAGACACACACCGCGCCGGCGAATTGTCGTTGTTGCCTTGCGCCAATTGGAGTCCTTCATCCGCGCATGTTCGACATTGGTGTTAACGGATGAATCCGTGAGATCCGGAAGCGATACGTCGACAACAGTGGCGACCCGCATGCTTCTCTGGCATTGGCAAGCGTCTGCATCTCTGCTGTGCACACGCAGTGAGAGTGTGATCTACATTCGCGACTCCATTGGGGCTACTGCAGCGCTCGAGTCAACGCTGGAATCAGTAGCGGGTCAGCTTTCGCGCCGAGATGCCGTTCGCTACGACTTCGAGGTCGCTCGACTGCGACAGCTTTGTATCTTGCTGGACCTCGAGCGAGCTACACACAAGACGAGACAAAAAGAGGGCTCCTCGGTCTTCGGGAACGTGTCGCCAGTGGGCAGATCAGCGTTTCTTGTGTTTCTTGTGCGGCTGATGGATCTGGCGATCGAGCGACAGGATACATCCGTCGTCGAAGCAGTTGACGACCTCCTTCGAGCGACTATCGTTGACATCGGGGACGGCTTGGATGCGTTGGAAGCGCGAGAAGAAGCTCGGATTGTGGCTTCTCAACTCGTCAATTGCTTGATTCGCACCGCGGGTAGAGCTACAGCTGGCACAATGGAGAGAAGAAGACAGCCGTCGGACGAAACTACCCGATCAACGGTCGAGAGACTTGTCGCTGACATCAGCATCGCGCGGGAGCTACCGATATCAGCAATTCTACTCAACCTGCTGGATGACGAGTCTGCAGAAAGCACGACGATCCAGGTAGCACCCTCGTATCCAAGCGATTTACAGACTGGTGACTGAAGAGCTAACGAATTCGGATGCAATCGTCGTCGTGCCTCACTCTTGAGCTGCAGAGAACGCTGTCATTGTCACACACGCTCCTCGGTCAAGTCAATACCAATGCGACAGCAGCAGTGGTCGGCAAACTCTGGAGGTTTGACGCTCACATGTGCTACGCCGTGCTTCTTGACAATTGATATGTGTGATACTGTGCATCGTGGCGTAGGTCGCAGTTGACTCCCAGCGTTTTGCAGCGCCTGGACGATCCCAACGCGAAATGTCAGCGCATGGTAGGTCACGAACAGTATTTGATGCTGAGTGTCTAAGCGGGGGAATTCGGTCTGAACTGATGTAATGCTTGTGTGCGGTTTTGTTTCGAAAAAGGCTGCGTTGTGTCTGCCACTGCTTGATCCGGTCGAGTGCGTTGTCCATGCGCTCGCGTCTCCGCTCAGCGACCGTGCTGCGCTGTCAGTGATCACCTTCCTGCTACGAAATTCATCCGGACAAGAGCTGGACAACGTCGCGTCCGCTCTCGTGGACCTGTGGCGATTCGGCGACTCATCAATCACGAACAGCAAGGTAGAGACGAAGACCAAAAGCGCCAGATCCGCGTCCATCGTCTGGTGGAACCAGCAATACCAGATGCACAACGGTCTCGCATCGCCTTCAGCCAGCGAGTCCAAATCTGGACCGATCTCGGATACCTCAATGCGCTTGGCATTTGATGCGGACGGGTGCGTTCTTCGCTCTGTCTGAATCACATGCTTACTGGCGTTCCTGGCTGACGATACTCGGACATGCATCCGCGAACTGGATGCAGATGGTGCCACAATGTGACTGATTTCGCCACACGGATTATCATCGTCCGTGTTGTGCTCCGGAAGATCATGGGCTCGCCGAGAGACGCCACGCTCTTCAAGATCATTCGGGAGCTGGCAGCGACAGGATGGATTCAAGGCTCCGTGTTCCTCGCTCTAGTCTGTCCGCTAGTCAAGCACATGATTGTAAGTTGCTATCCCCGAATTCTCGACATCGACTGCGTTCTCATTCGTGAGTGCGTTGTCGCAGAGCCAAGAGCGGCTACGCGAGGAGCTGTTGGCCGACGAATCCGCTTCCTCCAGCGCGGCGGTCGAGGCGCTGCTATTCGCTCGGCTTGCTCCGGTCCTAGTGCTGCGAGTGCTTCCTCGAGAGGCGTTCTGCCGCGCAGAGCCATTTGTGGTAATGGTGAGGTTGTGGTCGTGAAGGGTGTTGCCAGGATGAATCACTGACACAGGTGTTGGATCGTCATCAGTGCGAAGATACAGACGAGGGACTGACGCACTTGCTCCACTATCAAGAGCAGCACCACGGCGCTACTCTAGATGAAGAGTTTGAGAGTGGCAACGCTGGCGTTACTTCCGAAGAGCGAGCCTTCGTGTCGGTGATAAAGGACCTCTTCCACGTGAGCGCGCTGCAGATCCTCAATCCGCTCGAGTTCAAGGAGGTCAAGATGCTTGCGGTGGAGATCCTCGCCAAGTTCCCCGTCAGCGCCGTCCTCCCATTTGCGCTGTCCCACTTGATGGCTTTCGCGCGAGACGAACTATCCTCTTCGAACGCAACAACAGAAAAGTTGGTTCTGGCTGAAGGTGACGACTCTGCGGCGTTGAGTGCACAAGGCACCGGCCAGAGAAGCCAGGCGTCGGTATCGGCAGCAATTCCGGAGCGATCGTGCGGTCTTGTGGCGGCCAAACTACTTGTCTACTACCTCAACCGGGTGTTGGGCGAGGGCTCGTTGTTGCTCGAGGGTGACGCCACGCGGACGGCGTCCAAGGTGCTCGCCGTGTTGTTCCTGCTGCTGCACATTCCTTGTGACGGAGACGGGTCGGACACCGCGTTGCTCGCGGATCTGCAGCTTGGGTGCATCGACTGGGCCGCCCAGCTCCTGCTCCCACTTACACCGACGAGGAGTATGGACAACGAAAGCGTCGGCGTCGCTGAGGAGGACTGCGAGGACTTTGTTGCTCTTCTGATCGGGTGGATGGTGAACGGAAGAGAGTACCTGACGCAGGAAGAGGTCACGAACCGCCCAGCTGGACTGGTCGCGCAGATTCAAGAACGAATGAGATCATTCGTCTCGCTTGCAGGCGATCGCATGCCGCTCCAGTTCCGGATTTGCTGCTGCAATATTCTGCTCAGGTACGCCTCGGCGCGCCGCACTCGGTCGCACGCAGGTCCGTGACGACTCCTAACGCGCTTGGATATGGTCGCTCGCGACGGCAGCGCACTCCGCAAGCTTGACGAACAGCACGCGGGCTCTCGCTCCCGCGCGTTCGCAATCGCTCGCCGAATGCGAGGCGCGATAGGGAGCTGTAGGGAGAGTGAGCTCGTAGCAGGCGGGCTAGAGGTGGCTCGACTCTACGCTCTTGTGCGCTCGTCGTGATACCGCGGACGCTGACTTGTCGTCTTCCCCTTGACGCGCTTGTTCAGCTGCTGTTCACCTTCCTGTACAAGTTTGCGGCCATGCAGGATGGCGCCGCGACCAATGCGGCCAAGAGAAAGGAAATGGCGCGAGACAGCTTGGCGATTGTGCAGCCTCTGCTGGAGACCGCCTCGAGCGACAAGGTGCGTCGTCATGCTCCGCGCCAAGAATCTGTCTGGTTTGCGAGCTCACCGAACTGCTTTACTTCGCTCACGCCAAGGTGGTGATGAGCGGGCTCAAAGTCGTCGGCGCGCTGGTTGCGCGACTACCCGATTCGGTCGCAGCGCTGTCTTCATCCGAGCTCCAGCGCCTCGGCAGGTGCGTCGGTGATCCCAGGACTCCTCCGTACCATCACTCTTCTAACAGTTGAATCGCATCGCGCGGTGCGGGTAGTTGCCTCGCTGGACTGCGCGACCGCCAGATCTCCGGGTCCGCCAGCGAGCTGTCAGCCTCCCTCCTCGCTGCTCTCTTTCCCGCGGCGATCTAACGAATCAGCGGGACTCCAGGCAACACAATAGACAACACGGTTCGATCGGTTGCGGGCCCTTCGCGACCGCTAGGCCTCCGTCTTGGCCTTCTTGGACGACGACGACCGCTTGGACGACTTGCGCGAGGACTTGGGCGTCGGCACGGGCTCGCGGCTCCCCTCAGGCACCTTGTCCATCACGAGCTTCTCCAGGTCGCGGAACGTCTTGGTGTCGATCGCATCCACGACGATGTCCACTTCGTCGGGCGAGCTCTTGTCCAGCGCCTTGGGGCAACGCTCCTGCAGCATCTCCACGACTGCGGCAAGGTCCGTGCCCGAGATCTTGTAGATGTTCTGGCCCAGCAGGATCTTCTCCTCGAGCGACGGTGCCCTGACGCACGAGCGGCACAAGGTATTGTCAGATTCCAGCCGCCAAACCGATCGCCTCGCTACACCCATAACAGCGACGGCGCCTACGGGATGCTCTTGTCGGCGCGTGCGGGTCCGACGTCGAGCTTGGCGAGCTTGATCCGTTCCTCGAACTTCTTGGACAGCTCATCCGCCAGCAGGTACAGGTCTGAGCCGTCCTGTGCCAATCCAACCGACCGGTCGGCCGCCCATTTAGGTGAGCTGAGTCGCCGATCCGGATCGCATGGCATCGCGTCGCGTCTCCATTTGGGGAGTGGAGCCGAACGCCTACGTGGGTACGTACCTGGTTGTAGAGTCTACAGTTGTCCCAGATGAGACGCATGTCGCGCGCGAACTCGGCCGGCTTGGCGTACTCGTTCTTGCCCAGCTTGGCACGCACCGTGCCCAGGTCCATAGGCACCTTCACGATCTGCAGATAGTCGTAGAGGCCCCATTCCTCCCAGTTCACGCGCTCATGAAACGGCTCTGCGCGAGCGCCAGCCGCCATCGCGTGCGTGAGCCATACGATATGCGGAGCGAACAGGCGCCGTGTGACCGCACGCACCGGTGCTCTCGAGCTTGAGGAAGTGCTCGAGCACGTCCGAGCACTTCTTCTTCTGCTCCGGATCCATGGCCGAGTCGATCGAGGCTCGAGACCTTCCTCGCGAGAAAACCAAGCACAGAGCGTGCAACGCAGGGAAACAGTGAGACAGAGAGAAGGAGAGCGCGGTGGATGCGGTCGCGAGCCGCGTTCGCCCTCCCATCGGCCTCTACAGCCATCGCCATCGCGTACCTCCGTGGTGGTGGCGCGGGAAATGCGGTCGCCAAGCGGTCGCCAAACTCAGAGGTGACTACCAGATAGTCATATGTGGTACACACTATAGTGGACGAACTTGCTGAGGCGTTTAGCGTCGAAGTCAACTGACCGCTGAGCGTCGATGGTCGATGCAGCAGCGCTAATCGCCACCGTCGCCATCACTGTCACAGTCTGCGTCTGCGCTTCCCCACGAGCCTATCCGAGGGCGTAGGCATGGCCGGACTCATGAGCGGAGGTATTGCGCCTGGCGACGTGTGGCTGCTGACGGAGAGCGGCAACGCGCGTCATTGAGCGCGCGTTCTTCTCAACCAAGTGACCGAAGACGCCGACGCAGAGTCTCCTGGTCGAGGACTAGCGCGTCGCCGACTGCGTTTGCGCACTCTTCTCGATGCATGTGCTCGTGGCGGTTGCCATGCGCGCGGTGCTGCTGAACCGCGCGGCGGGTACGACACGCACGCGCCTACTTGTCGAGTCCGCCGCCGCTTGGCTCTGCTTCGCTTCGCTGCGCTGCGCACGCTCTTCGGGCTGTTTATCGCTGAGGTATCCGCGACGTCGTGCAACTCGGAGTGCCTTACGCCGCATCGTCGTGGCTCACTCGTCGAGCGATCACCGCCTTCGCCACGTCCGCGCAGAAGAGCCCGCGCTCGGCGTCCGAGGCATCGCGCGTCGGTCGCGAGCTCGCAGGCGCCACACTTGCACACGAGTGCCTCCACATAGCCGTGCTGGATATTGAGCGTCGTGACGCCCCTGGCTGACAGCACCGTGATCGCGCTTGGTTTCCCGAGCTATTTTCGGCCGCCGAGCGAAAACGTACCCATGCCGCCTTCTTTCCTAACTGCGACCAGATCTCGCTCGCGTTGCCGCGGCCCTTTTGCCGCGCCAGAGCCAGCTACCGCCGTCCTGCCCGGCATGTACGCTCCATCGTTGGTCTGCGAATCCTCCTAGGCCTTCGTTCTCGTGCGCGGCAGTCCGTTGTGGCCCGCCGCCCACTCACCGCGTTGGCAACAGGCTACGCAAGCGGGCGAGCTGCAGCGGGAGCGTCCCGGACCACGAGACGTCCGAGGTGCGCGAGGCCCTGCGCCGCGCGCTGCTGCTGCCGGACGCAGCGCGGGTCGGCGCGGACTACGAGCTCCTGGACCGCTTCAGTACCGCACCGTTGCTGCTTCCATCTCTCTCTCTCTCTCTCGCCGCCGCGACCGTCTTGCCGCTCGCTGACGCCGTGCTGGCGACGCAGCGCACCGCGCCGACTACTTCTCGGACATGCCGCCGCGCGACCGGCTGCGGTACCTCAAGGCGGCCAAGGGCGTCGAGCTCGAAGAGGGCGAGGCGCTGTTCCGCATCGGCGACCTCGCGGACGCCTTCTATTGCATCCTGTACGGATCCGTGAGCGTCGTGATGGACCTGGCGCGCATGCCGGCACCGACGCTCAACGAGTTCGAGGAGATGGTGAGCCGCGCGCGCGTGCACTCGAGCTTCCTGAACCCTGGCGGGTCGCTCGACCCGGCGCAGGAGGCGAGCTACGTCGTGCGCACCATGAAGCCGCTCGACTGCTTCGGCGACGTGGGTCTGATGCTGACCAACCAGCAGCGCACAGCCTCGGTCGTGGCCACCGAGAAGGCGCTGCTCATGAAGATCGACCGTGAGACCTTCCTCGAGATGCGCGCGAGCAACTCGTCGCGCGAGATCCGGTGCGTCCGCGACGACAATGAGGGCGGCGATGGTGGCGACGACGAGTCTTGCGGCGCTGCTGACGCGCGACTTGTGCGTGCGCGTCATGGACAGGGAGAAGATGATCTTCCTCGCGCGCGTGCCGTGCGTGGACCACTGGGACGACGACAGCATCTTGCGCCTCTGCGGTCGCATGGAGAAGCTCGTGGCCGCGTACAACGACGTCATCACGCTGCAGGGCGAGCCCGCGAGTATGTGGCGCTCTCTCTCGCTCGCTCGCTCGCCATGTCACCACTCACGGCCGTGTCTTCTTCGCGCAGACTACTTCTACTTCGTGGCGCTCGGCGCCTGCCGCCTCGTGCGCACGTACCCGTCGCCACCGACGACGACGCTTCCCGCTGCTGGCGGCGGCGGCGGCGGTCGCGCGAGCGTCGTCGAGGTCGCGTCCGTCGGCGCGCCGCAGTTCTTTGGCAGCTTCGAGGTCGTGCACGGACTGGCCGCGAGCGCCTTCTCGGTCCTAGTCGCCTCGCCCACGGCCGTGCTCTTCCGCGTCGACCGCGTCGACTTTCGCCAGACGATGCTCAAGGACCCGCAGACGGACCAGGCCGTACGCGCCGACGCGCGCGCGCTCGCGGACCGCGCGGACGCGAGCCGTGTGCGCCGGGAGCTCGACTGCGACGCGCGCTGGTCGCAGTACAAGCGCGAGCTGGTCGACGCCGTGCTGGCGCGGCACCGGACGGCCCACGCGCCGCTCATGGGTCCGCGGCCAAACCTCGCGGCGGCGCACCGCACGGCGCGCGAGCCGCCGCTGCCCTTCCTGGCGCATGCGTCGCCGCGCGCGCGGCCAGTGGAGCCCAGCTCGGCACGAGGCGCGCCGGTTGTCGGCCATCCAGGCCAAGGTCAGAGCCGGCGTCAGCGCCAGCGCCAGCGCCAGCGTGCGAGCGTCGACGTGGACGCGTCGCTGCTGCCACGGCCGCCGGCCAGAGACAGCAAGTGGATCGACGTAATGCGCGCGATCTGTCGCTGCTGCAGCCGCCTGCGGCGACGCAAGGAGCTGACTGGCGTATGTTGTGTGCATGTGCGTGTGTGTATGTGTGGCTGCTGCGTCTGCAGTGGGCCCGCCGCCGCGCCGAGGCGATCGTGACGGGCCAGAGCGGTCGGCGCATCGACGACGCCGACGTCGACGTCGGCGTCGACGTCGACGACCGCAACGTACGCTCGGGACCAGCATGTTGACGCACAGAAAGAGAGAGAGAGAGAGAGGAGCTGACGCGTGTGGTGCTCCAGAGCGAGCGGAGCGGCGCGCGGTGGAGCAGGACGGCGCGGATCCTCGGCGGACTCGAGGGCGAGCGCGGAGACGTGGCGACGGCCATCGCCGCGTTCCTGGACCGCCGGACGGGAGGCGACTAGCGCGAGCGACCAAGCAGCCGAGCGATTAGACGGACGATGCGATGCGATGCGAT
>JAADYC010000091.1:0-41516 GCA_023338135.1 Phytopythium kandeliae | reverse complement strand
GAACACGCCCTTCGGCGGCTTCAAGGACTCGGGCATCGGCCGCGAGCTCGGCCAGGCCGGTCTGCACGGATACCTCGAGAGCAAGACGGTGATCATCAAGCGTCCGGACGACTCGATGCCGTGATGTGATGTGGCGGAGTCGCGTGCTGCGCTGGACGGGAAGGCGCTGTTAATTGGCGAGGCGAGGTGAGGTGAGGCGAGGTGAGGCTCGGTCAGAATGGAGTAGCGTCGAGCATGTTGTTGACCAACTTCCACATGTTGGTCCATATCGCAATTCAATTTTGAGTTGAAGCGCACATCCGCGAGCGACGTTCGAGTATTCTCATGCTGGAGCTACATTCTACCAAATTCCGCGCCGCCAATTGGCTACTCGGTCTTAGTGCGGCTTCCACTCTCACTTGTGCGAATTCTTCGTAATTTGCCCCCCACTCTGCGCGATGCATTGAGATATCAAGTTCATTTGAAATCGTTCGATCAGAAGTGACAATATCCACTAATGACATCATTCTGTGACAATTTGTCGGAATCTTCCAAATTGAACGAGCAAGATGTGCATGCGTCTTTACGATACAGATCTACACAATGCAGAACATCTGCGCTGTACCCGTAGGCTTTGACGTAGTTTTCGATAGACGTTGAGCGACAGACGGCTGGCACTTTACACGGCTTTAAGAAGTTATCAGTGAAGTTTCAGCTGTCTTTTTGAATCTAATTACGCGTTCGCTCGATTTCGACTCAAAGAACAAATATATTCGACTACAAACCCCAAGTGGCTCTTCGGAATGTAATCCGTCATCTGCGACTAAAGCTGGAATGTGGGTCGCATTGCGTCCTCCACACATACTCCTCGGTGGTTACGCTTCAACGACGTCGACGAACTTCAAGACCTGGACCTTGCGATTGTGGTGCGCGTCGATCGAGCGATTGTGGTCAGCGCGAGCATGGCGTGGCGACTACTCCAACAAGTCCTCGTTCCGAGAAGACTTCCTGCGACGAGTCGTCGCTTTCCCCCGATGCCTCGCATCCCTGGGATGACGATCCTAGCAGCCACGGCGGTTGTGATCGTACTGCCTGAGTCAGGACCGCATCCGCGCAAAGCGCAGCGTTGTGTGTGCGTGCGCATAGCGTGTGTATATGTGTGTTCCAGTTTGGTCACGTCTGCCGAGGTGGTGACTAGAGTTGGCAGGGACTCAAAGTTGCCTGCGCGCTCCATTCGACACCTGGGTTGGATGCGTTCAAGAGGAAGACCACCGAGAGGCTTTCCCGAGGAATTCCCGCCATAGTCGAGGGCTGTCATCGCGTCAATTCCCGCTCAACTCAATGCATCTACATCCAGACAAGAATGCATTGACGAGTTTGCGTCGCGTGGTCCTTGGCCGGAGCCCGGCGACGTGGCAGACCAGCGCGCAGTGATGGCACTTGAGGCAGGCACTTTCTACGAGATCCATCGAACGTGCTGCCATCGGAAGAGCAAGCGGGCGGTGAACGTGGCAGCGTTGAGACCAATGTTCAAGAGATCGCCGCGAAGCCGAAGCGCAACGCAGCGCGTCGCCTGCATTTGGTGCAGCATTGGAGGCATTCGTCGGTCGGTGCGTTGGAGCAAGGATCGCTGGCATTGTAGCATAGTGAAAGCGAGTGTGCACGGTTTTATGCTGTCTCCAAGTACAGCATACAATCGCTTGTATTTCTCCCGTGTTCTGCGACGCAGTCCATCCCATCTCCCACGCCAACTGTAGCCGACAGACACGGCATCTGTTCCTCGTGTTGGGCGGCTCCTTGTGCACAGAAACCGTACTTTTCACGGAGCGAGGGAACACGCAAATTGTGTTTATCCGACCGTATACTGCAACTGAGTATACACAGCTGGAACGCAACATGCTAAATCCGCCGCCAAACACTGCAGCTCGATCGGAAAATCAAACGCTCCAGTGGAATCCATGGCACGATGGCACGAATTGCAGTGCCGATGGTTGCGGCGAGTTGTTGTCTGCTTCAAACCAAGCGGGTTTATGCATGCCAATAGAGGAAGTTTGCCCCTTTTATCGTGACTGTTCTAGTTTGCGGCAGCCACTATCTATTGGACCTCGCGGAGACTGTATCGAGTCCAGCATTCCAATGTTGATGGGCAAGGCGGCCATTGCAACTGTGGGGAACTTGCTGGCTGAGTTTCCTTTTGCATAGACTCGAGCAATGCGCGGCTGGCTGGTTGCCGAGCGTGCATTTGTTTTCTTTTTCCACAGCTCCAAAGCTGAACGCGAGGCTTCGCATACCATCTGTGGGGCGGTTTTGGCTCGGATCCGTTTCAAAGGTTGGCGTCGTTTTGGACGGGCGGTCTGGTATACACAGCTGACCTCCTCCGCACTGTATAGTGAGGAACTGGCCCGGCTCTCCCCGCATTGGGTGAAAGCGAAAGCTGCCGCCTGCACGCGCGCTCCAATGCCGCAGCGAGATGAGACCACCGGGCGTTTGCTCGCGGAATGGATGTCCAGTCGCAGCAGCCTCGTGGAGGCCACCTCCTCCTCTCCCCGCCACGTTTTTCCCGCGCGACGACGACTCCATGGCGAGCGCGCATCCTGTGCGTGGCCTCTCTCCTGTCGTCGATGAGATGATGCCGGCGGCCGGTGATGGAGCCACCCCGCGAGCGTGTCGGCAGACGGCTGGAAGACTCCCACCCGCGCACACACCTTCTGTGCACGCTGCCGGCGACTTGCTTCTTCCGTCGCTGGCCTCTGCCTAACGGCGTGTTGAGCAATCTCGAGGCTGGATTGACGAGGAGAAGTCTCCGCGAAGCCACCCCACGTCGTCCTCGTCATTTGGTTTTAGTATGCGGTATCTTGACGTGTTGCTCCGTCCGTCCTCCTCTCCGGCTTTGATCCGATTCTCGTGTCGATTTGCTGAGTCTGTCAGTCCATCTCCCGCCCATGTGACTTGAGGAAGAGGGGAGGGGGTACTGGATCTGCACAAAGTGATTTATCAAAACATGGACGTATCCGCGTCACCTCCTTCTGTCAGTCTCGGAACCGCCAAAGACATAGCAAAAATGTATGTGTCTTTGCGTGACGAGCCCTGCTATGACCACGCTGTCCCCTTCCGCACCAACCCACGGGATAATCGCTGCACATCAGGCTCCTCGTCCATCGAGGTTTTTCTAGGTTTTACTCGTTGTCGCACAAACAACCCTGCTCCTCCAGGCATTCACCTGCCCGCTTCCCACGCCGCCTCACCGGCTCATTGTAGCTTTTGCCTCGAGCCCCGCAGCAGCAGCCTTCTCCGTTCCGACTCCGCCTCCCACGCCGATCGCCACGATGCCGTCGCCTCGCACGTCACACTTCTCGCAGGCCGGGACGCCGCTCGACACGCACCACCAATTCCACGTGAAGGAGGAGGCGCGCGTGCTGCAACCCTGGGAGAAGATCTACGAGGTCTGCCGCGTGCTCGCCTACTTCTTCGGCTCGGCGCTCTTCCTCTCTGGCTCCATCTTCTTCTACCCGAAGTACTCGGTCATGGGCGACGGCCAGGGCGGCGTCTTCGGCAGCTGGGCGTTCGTGATCGGCTGTGGATGCTTCTTCACTGGCGCCAACCTCGACTTCGTCAACATGATGCGCTTCAACCACGGCGGTATCGTGCGCCGCACGCTCCGCGCCTACAACGCGCTGTGCTACTTCATGGCTGCGTCCATCTTCGTCCTCGGCGCGCTCTACTTCCTGCCGACGTGGTACCCTAAGGCTCCGGAGCTCGGCTGCTGGAGCTTCATCGTCGGCAGTATCCTCTTCTGCATCGCGGCGCTCGTGGACATTGTGTTCATCTGCATGACGCACGACGACCCGAGCGTGTCGGGCTTCAAGATCCGCAACATTGTGTGCTGGGGCACGGTGGCTGCGCTCGGCACGTTCATCGGCGCGCTGCTCTTCACAATCGGCAGCTTCTACTACCTGCCCAAGTACATTGCGGTGGCGGACGCGCAGGAGGCCGAGGACAACATGTACCGGTCGATCAACTACTACACCATCGGAAGTGTATTCTTCGTCATCAACTCGCTGGCGCTCATCCCGGACATCGCCGACGCCTTCCGCGTGGGCCAGAGCTCCGACTCCTCCAAGCTCTGCGCCGCCGAGAGCAAGGTCTAAGCTCGAGGCGTCTAGTTCTTCTCCGCGCGCGCTTGCATGTGGCTGTATGTGACTCTAGGATGCAGTAGACGCAGGACGAAAGTCGCAAGCCAGACAAGTTAAAGTAAAAACGGCTTGCGCGTCGCTCCTGACGACGCTTCTCACCCGTTTGATGGCTTCACCTTTGGCTGTAAAGCGATACCTGCGCGCGCACTCTCTCCATCGCGCTAGTCGTCGGCCATGTCCTGCCTGGTCAGTCATTTCACTACGAGCCATTTCGTCACGATGCGATCATCAAATTTTAGCGCATTCTTCCACTGGACAGCGCTCGTCGCTTCAAGCAGTGCCGACCGCGGCGCCTGACCGCTCGTCGAAGCCGACGTGACCGGCCGATCGACCGATCAGGCGATCGATCGAGCCGTACGTCCGCAAGTTCTCCACAGTCTCGAGCTGCATGCTCTGCGCGCATGTGCACCAAGTGATCCTCGGTCTCATGCCGTTGATCGTCTTGATTGGCTAAAGCCAAGTAAATCTCGCATGATTGGCCAAAACTGTGCGGCTCGTCTCGTCCAGTCGGAGGTCACGCGAAGGTCGCGCCAACCGTCGCGGCGGCCCCACCAGTCCACTTCCGCCCGCCTTCCTTCCACCCAAGCCTCGATCGAAGCCTCGAGGACAGCTCTTCGCCTCGAAGCAGCAGCAGCAGCAGCAGCAGCAGCAGCGAGTGAGAGAGAGAGAGAGAGAGCGACAAGAGCCAGGAAGACGGCGGTGACGATGGACGGGCGTAAGCGCAAGCTGGACTTGGGGGACCTCGGCGCCTCACGGCCGCGCAAGAGCCGCTTCTCGGCCGCGCCAAACAGCGGCGCAGCGCCGTCGGCCGACGGCGTGAACCCGCTGACCGGCGCGGCATTCTCGGCGCGGTACCAGTCGCTGCTGGCGGTGCGGCAGAAGCTGCCGGTGCACCGCTTCCTAAGCGAGATCGAGGCGGGCGTACGCGCGAACCAGGTGGTCGTGGTCGAGGGCGAGACGGGCAGCGGCAAGACGACGCAGATCCCGCAGTTCCTGACGCTGCTGATGCAGGCGTCGCCCGAGAGCCGCGGGCGCATGGTCGCGTGCACGCAGCCGCGGCGCGTGGCCGCCATGAGCATCGCCAAGCGCGTGGCCGAGGAGATGGACGTGCCGCTGGGTCAGGAGGTCGGCTACACGATCCGCTTCGAGGACGCGACGAGCGCGCGCACCAAGTTGCGCTTCCTCACGGACGGCATGCTGCTGCAACACGCCATGGCCGACCCGCTGCTGTCGGGCTACTCGGTCATCCTGCTGGACGAGGCGCACGAGCGCACGCTGAGCACGGACATCCTCTTCGGGCTGCTCAAGGAGGTCATGCCCAAGCGGCCGGACCTCAAGGTCGTCGTCATGTCGGCCACGCTCGACGCCGAGAAGTTCCAGCAGTACTTCGACGGCGCGCCGCTCGTGCGCATCCCGGGCCGCACGTTCCCCGTCGAGGTCTTCTACACGCCCGAGCCCGAGCGCGACTACCTCGAGGCCGCCGTGCGCACGGCGGTGCAGATCCACGCGTGCGAGCCCGCGGGCGACGTGCTGCTCTTCCTCACGGGCCAGGAGGAGATCGAGAACGCATGCCGGCAGATCCGCGCCGAGGCCGAGGCGCTCGACTCGGCCAAGCACGGGCCGCTCGACGTCTACCCGCTCTACTCGACGCTGACGCCGCAGCAGCAGCAGCTCATCTTCCGGGACCCGCCCAAGGCGCGCTTCCCGGGCGGGCCGCCCGGCCGCAAGGTCGTCGTGTCGACCAACATCGCTGAGACGTCGCTCACGATCGACGGCATCGTGTACGTCGTGGACCCGGGCTTCTCCAAGCAGAAGGTCTACAACCCGCGCATCCGCGTCGAGTCGCTCCTCGTCTCGCCCATCTCGCGCGCGTCGGCCAAGCAGCGCGCGGGCCGCGCGGGCCGCACGCGTCCCGGCAAATGCTTCCGGCTGTACACGGAGCAGTCGTTCAAGCGCGACCTGGAGGAGCAGACGTACCCGGAGATCCTGCGCTCCGAGATGAGCGGCGTCGTGCTCACGCTCAAGCAGCTCGGCATCGACGACCTCGTGCACTTCGACTTTATGGACCCGCCGGCGCCCGAGACGCTCATGCGCGCGCTCGAGATGCTGCACTACCTCGGCGCGCTCGACGACGAGGGCGAGCTGACGACGCTCGGCCGGCAGATGGCCATGCTGCCCGTGCTGCCGCCGCTCGCCAAGATGCTCATCTCGTCGGCGCGCTTCCAGGTGCCGCAGGAGGTGGCGACCATCGTCGCCATGCTCTCGGTGCCCGAGCCGTTCGTGCGGCCCAAGAACGACGCCAAGGCCGCCGACGAGGCCAAGGCCGGCTTCGCGCACGTCGACGGCGACCACCTGACGCTGCTCAACGTCTTCCACGCCTTCAAGCTGCACGACGGCGACGCCAACTGGTGCTTCCAGAACTATTTGAACCACCGGTCGCTCCAGAGCGCGGCCAACGTGCGCGACCAGCTCGTGCGCAACATGAAGCGCCTCGAGCTGCCCACAACCTCGGCGCTCGACATTTCCTCGCCGCAGTACTACCCGAACATCACGCAGGCGCTCGTCTCGGGCTTCTTCATGCAGGTCGCGCACAAGCAGGCCGGCGGGCAGTACGTGACGGTCAAGGACAACCAGGTCGTGCACTTGCACCCGTCCTGCGTGCTCGACGACAAGCCCGACTGGGTCGTCTACAACGAGTTCGTGCTCACCAGCCGCAACTACGTGCGCCTCAACACGCGCATCCGCCCCGAGTGGCTGCTCGACATCGCGCCGCACTACTACGACCTCGCCAACTTCCCCGACGGAGACGCCAAGCGCGAGCTCGAGGCCGTCTACCGCCGCATGAGCGCGCGCGCCAAGCGCTAGGCCGCCGCCTCGGCCGCTCCCTCGCCGGCCAGGCCGCTCTCAGTCCCTCGACCCCGCCGTGCCATCCGCTCGGCTGCATTCCGCTCCATCCCCAATAGACCGGAGCGCCAGTCGCCAGTCCGTCGACTCGCGTCGCTCGCCTCACCGCCGGCCCACTGTCCGCAGCTTGTGCGTCCGCAGTCGCTTGGTGCCCGCGCCCCTCGCGCGCCGCACCGCCGCCTTGCGCGCCGCGCTCGCGCCTCGCTCGCCCTCGCCTCGCTCGCTCTCGCCTCGCTCGCCCTCGCGCCGCGCCTCCGCCGTGGCGCCGCCGGACAGCACGGCGGCGCCACGCAGGTCCTTGGCCGGGCTCTTGCTGCGCTTGGCGTCCTCGATCGTGGCCGCAAGCGCCGCGTCGCGCTTGGTCACGAGGCTCGAGACGCGTCCGGCCGCGCCGGCGCGGCCCGTGCGGCCGGCGCGGTGCACGTAGTCGACCGCGGACGCCGGGAAGTCGAGGTTCACGACGTGCCGGACGGCCGGCAGGTCGAGTCCGCGCGCCGCCAGGTCCGTGCAGACGAGCACGCGCACGCGCTCGTCCTTGGCGAACGCGTCGATGGCCTCGTGGCGGCGCGCGGCCGGCATCTCGCCGTGCAGGCACGCAGCCGCGCCGAGCCCGTGCTCGCGCAGCATGTGCTCGGCGGCGCGCGCGCTCGCGGCGTTGCGGCAGAAGACCATCGTCTTGGCGCGCGCGAGCGCGGGGCCGCGCAGCAGCTCGCGCAGCGCCGCGTGCTTGGCCCCGGGGCTCACGCGCACGAACTGCTCGCGCACGCCGGCCGGCGTCTGGTGCACGTCGGCGGCCGAGACGAGGCGCAGGCCGCCGCCGAACCGCCGCCGCAGCGCCTGGTCCAGCGGCGCGCCGACGGTCGCCGCGACCAGCACGGTCTGCAGCGGCGCGCCGCGCTTGGCCGCGCTGCGCTGCGCCGGCGCGAGCACGGCGTCGAGCTCGGCGCGGAAGCCCATCTTGGCGTCCAGCAGCGTGTCGGCCTCGTCCAGCACGAGCGCGCGCACGCGCGAGAGCAGCAGCTCGCCGCGGCGCAGGCTCTTGGCCAGCCGCCCGGGCGTCCCGACCACGAGGTCCACGCGCCGCGAGAGCGCGCGCACCTGCACGCCGCGCCGCTCGCCGCTCGTGACGGTCGCCGTCGCGAACTTGGCCGAGTGCGCCAGCCGCTTGGCCACGTCGCGCACCTGCAGCGCGAGCTCGCGGCTCGGGACGACCACGAGCGCGCGCGGCCGGCCGACGCCCGTCTCCGCGGCCGTCGGCGCCTTCGCCGACGCCTCGGCCGACGCCTCGGCCGACGCCTCCGCGGCCTCCTGCCGCAGGAACTGCTCCACCAGCGGCACGAGGTACGCCAGCGTCTTGCCGGTGCCCGTCTGCGCCGCGCAGAGCACGTCGTGGCGCGCCAAGATGGCGCGCACGGCCTTCTCCTGGATGCGCGTGGGCGAGCGGATCCCCATCTCGCGCAGCGCCGCGACGATGCGCGCGTCCACGCCGAGCGCCGAGAAGTCGGCGGGGGCAGAGCACAGGCCGCGCGCCGAGAGCGCCAGCGGCGTGGCGCGCGAGGCACCGCCGCCCAGGAGACGCGAGGAGGACGCCCGCGCGGCCGCGGAGAGCAGCGCGCGGCGGCGGAGCAGCAGCATCTCGACGGCGAAGGACGGACCGAGAGACCGGCGGATGGATCGATCAGCTTGGACGCGGCCACCAGTCGGTACGAACCATCATTCTCGAAAGGTCAATACGCGCTTTCAGTTCAACAGAGTGATTGTCGGCTCGGCGACATGGCACAAAGGCCGCACATGCCAGCCAGCAGCGAGCGGCGACGACATGCCGAGCCTTCGCTCTCGCTCTCTCGCTCTCTCCATCGATTCTGGCGATGCCGCGCGCCTTCAGATGGTGGACGTGGCCGTAGACGACACGATACGAGGGTCGTGGTCATCGTGGAGGCGCAGCGAGTACCTCGACGACCTGGCTCAGGCTCCAAGTCCATCGCCGCGACTCCACGCTGCGGCCGACTGGGGACGAACGTGGTGCGGCGACAGCGACGCAGCGCCAATCGAGCTGCTGGCAGCACATAACAGCGCCGCGGAGGTTTGGACCATCGCTAGCCGATCCGTAGGCTCCCACAACTGGACAATTCGAGCGTTGGTTGCCACCCCGCGACACTGGTGGTGAGAGGATCGCGTGGCGTGAGCGCGATCCAGCGGTCCCAGTGGCCGCACCGCACTGGCCCGGTGAGTACGCTGCTGTGACCGTCCGGTGTATCACTGAACCGCGTCGCTCGCTCGCCCGGTCGCTCCCCGCTGCTCCGACAATGGGACGACTGGTAAACTGCATGCGCTCTCCTCCCGCCTACTACCCGGCTAAAGAGAGAATTCGCCGGACGCGCCTTTCACGGCCCAGAAACCAGGAGCGTCGCTCGTTGCGCGACCTCGCGGCGCTGATTTGCGCGCGGCTCGAAGTGTGCAGCACGGCCACAGACGCGCCTCGCTCGGCGGTGTGTCCAGCGCGAATCATTCCAATGAGACGCACCTCGGAGTGACTCACGCAAGATACATATCGGCGCCGCTGAGCGATCTCGCCAGCAGAGGCTCCTCGCTCGCTCCTCGCTCGCTCCTCGCAGTGCCTCTTGCACTCGACGATGGACGACGTCGTCCGCTGACGCACCTCCGACCGACGAATGCAGCGCGCCTGTCGACGCATCGCCGGCCGCCGCCGCCGCCGCCGCGGTGTCGTTCGCGGGCTCGCACCGAAGCAAGGGTGTCCGGCACACGCGCTTCTCGAAGCGCCGGTGTCCTCACCCGCGGAGCTCCATGATCTGTGGTAGCTGGCCGCCCGTTGTCGCCAGCAGCTCCATGCCGCTGCAAGACATGGCTTCAGTGCCGCTTGGCAAGGCGACCAAGACGCCGCAAGCGCGCGTTAGTAACACGCCGCGTGTCAATTTGTAACTCGCGAGGGTATCCTCGGGTACACTGTACCGCTCACGCGTTGACGCTGCCGCTGCGTTTCCACCAATCCCGCGACAGCTTGTCGCGGCACGAGGCCGAAAAAGCCGGACCAGAAGTCAGAGTGTGTGTCGTCGCGTCGTGTGTACCGTAGGTCCGCCCACCCTCTCTCCCAACACCAAGGTTTTTCCTGCGCGAGCTGTTGATACGCCACGTTCGAGGTTTTTCCTGCTGCCCGCCTTTCTCGTAAAGCAGTGACGCTGGTCTTCCCCCTGCCGCCAAAGTCGGAAAGCGCGCCTACCGCCCGAGCCCGAAGCGCGAGCCCGAAGCGCGAGCTGCGCACGCCGGCCGGCCGGTCTCTCCGCTCAGCGCCGCCGCCGCCCACCCGCCCGGCCGCAATCGCCCGCAATCGCCCCGCCCCGCCCCGCCCCGCCCCGCTCTAGGGGCCGCGAGTCTGCCGAGCCATGTACTCGTCGTACTGGAAGCCCAAGGATGGCCGCGAGTCGACCATCCTGACGGACCACGAGGCACTGCACCGTGACGAGGCCACGCACAAGAGCATCCAGTCGGACGAGACGGTGCTGCGTCCGCTGGACCTCGAGACCATCATGTCGTCGAAGGCCGCGGTCAAGTACTGGTACCTGCACCGTCCCAAGACGATGGAGTACGTGCACAAGAACGCGACCAAGATCCAGTCGGTCGGCCGCGCCTTCGCCGTGCGCCAGTTGCGCAAGAAGGTGCGTCGAGAGCGCTGGAGGCCGTCGCGAGCGCTGCACTAACGAGTTGTATGGCCCCTGTAGTATGGCGCCGAGTACGTGGCCAACATGGCTCGCGAGCACGACGAGAAAATGGAGAGAGAGAAGCTCAAGGACCTCACGCCCGAGGAGCGCGCCGCCAAGGAGCTGGATGACGCCGCCTACGACGCGCGCGTGGAGGAGTCGCGCCGTCTGCGCCGCGAGCAGATCGAGCGCGAGCGTCTGGCGGAGGAGGAGCTTCGCCGGAAGCAGGCGCTCGAGCGCGAGGAGCGCTACCTCGCGGCACAGGCTCGTGCCGAGGAGGAGAAGCGCCTTGCCGAGGAAAAGCGCATTCAGGAAGAGGAGGAGGAGCGCAGGCGCGAGGAGGAACGCATTCGCCTCGCGGAGGAGGCGCGTCTACTTGCGGAGCAGCGCGCGCGCGAGGAGGAGGAGCGTCTACGGCAGGAGGAAGAAGAGCGTCTGCGCAAGGAGGAGGAGGACCGCCTCCGCGCGGAGGAGGAAGCTCGCCTGGCGGAGCTGGAAGCCCTGCGACTTGCCGAGGAGGAGCGTCTGCGTCAGGAAGAGGAGGAGCGTCAGGCGGAGCTGGAGCGGCAGCGCGCCATTGAGGAAGCGGCTGCGCTGAAGGCTGCCGAGGAAGCCGAGCGTCTCCGTCTCGAGGAAGAAGCGGAGCAGGAGCGCCTTCGCCAGGAAGAGGAGCACCGCCGCGAGGAAGAGCGCAAGCAACGCGAGCGCGAGCAGGCAGCCGCTGCGCTCGCTGCCCAGCGCGAGGCGGAGGAGGCGGAGCGCGCTCGCCTCGAGCTCATTGAAGCCGAGAAGATTGAGAAGTATGAGCAGTCCTTGTCCAAGGACGTGCCAGTTCTTGTCACGCGCCGCGGACCAGGCCGCGTGGTCAACTACGACAAGGAGAACGAGACGTACGCTGTCCGTCTGGACAACGCGATGGGCGGCATGACGATCACGGCCAACAGCAGCGACGTCCACCTCGACGACGACCGCATCCTGTCTCCTCGGACGAAGGTCGACACGCCGTTTGGCACGGGCGAGGTCGTTGGTCTCGACCCTCACGTCGGCTGCTACGCCGTCAACACGGACGTCAATGCGCCGGAGGGCGAGCAGTTCCTGGCGTTCGTGCAGATCAACGACGTCAAGGTGCACCAGGAGGAGGAGGAGGAGCGCGCGATCGTCGAGAACCCGTCGTTGCCTAGTACGTGCCGCGCGCTGCGGGTGGGGTGGAGTATCGCCGTGTACTGACGTGTTGTCTGCGCTCAGTCCCCGACGAGATCGGCCTCGTGTCGGCGCGTATCGTCGACAGCCGCATCGTCAACCGCACGGGCAAGAAGTTCATCCAGTATAAGCTCGAAATCCGCACCAACAACTACGGCACGGTCTACTGCTGGAAGCGCTACAGCACCTTCCGGTACGTCGAGCGTCGGCGGCAATGCCGCGTGCGTCGTGCCAACTAACGAGGTGGAATGCGCCGCTGCTCGGTCCAGCTCGCTGTGCGACCGCCTCGTGAAGGAGGCTGGCGTGCGCCGCAAGGACATCCCGGAGCTGCCGCACCGCCACATTGTCGGCAACTTTTCGCAGAAGATGATCAGCGAGCGCGCTGAGAAGCTCAACCTGTTCCTGACGGCGGCCGTGCGCGCCGAGCACCTGCAGTGGGGTATCCGCGTGGACGACCAGATCGCTGTCTACAAGCGCCGCGTCAAGCGCGGCACCATGTCTGCGCCGCCGAGCTCGCGCTCGAACGGCGGCGGCGCGCGCAGCATTTTCTCGCGGCGACGGTGATGGCGCTCGCCAGACTTGGGTTGCGGCTGACCGACCGACGGGCGCGAGGCGAGCGCCTTCCCGCGCTGGGGAGCCACGACGGGCACGCCAGTATGCGTGGCTGTCGCTGGCCCAGCTGGCGCCGCTCGCTTGGCGCGTCGGTCGGTGCGTAGTGTCGCGTGGATAAAGAGTGCCGGGGAGCGTGCGGGCGAGCTGGGCTCTCCCGTTGGTAGGTCTGCCCGGCGCGCTCGCTGGCTCCCCGCGACGGGATGGATGCCTTTTTACATAGACAAGTGCCGGCGAGCGGCGTTCGAACTGCCCGTGACTGCAGGTCGCGATGACTCGAGCGCTCGTGTATTCCTCTCCAGACCAACCGACAGGCCGACGCAGCGTCTGTTTAGCCACGCCAAGCCGTCCAAGCGCGCGAGGTGGCCAAGCGGCCGGCACGTCCGCGCAGACGTCAACGCCGGCGTCCGCATCACGCGACGCGCACAGCGGACGGCGCCGGCGCGGACGCGTCGACGCGCTGCTCCTGCTGCTGCGCCTGCCAGGCGGCGATCCTCTCCCGGCGGTACGCGCGCACCTCGTCCTTGTTGTACTCGTAGCGGTTGAGCGGGTTGGCGCACTGCCCGGCGCAGCCCTCGCAGACGTCCGAGTGGCACGGCACGCCGTTGCGCGCGCACTCGCAGCCGCTGTCGGGCGCCTGGCAGCTCTTCTCCTCGGCCGCGAGCTGCTTGGCGAGCGCCAGCAGCTGCGGCCGGCCCATGCCGTGCGTGTCCTCGACGCCGCGGTCGTGCAGGAAGCCGGCCAGTCGCCGCGCGGTCATCTTGGCGACCTTCTTGCTCAGGTCGCCGCACGAGCAGCCGCATGCGCCGTCGCGCGAGTCGCGGATCTTGGCGAACTCGTCGAGCTGCTCGATCGACACGCACGCGAGGTCGGGCGAGTCCAGCGGCGCGGCGTCCACGTCCGGCGCCTCGGTCGCGGCCAGCAGCGCCGGCGACAGCGACACGGAGCCCTTGCGCCGCCGCGCCGACCCGTGTCGGTGGCCGCCGCCGCCGTTCCCGCGATCCTGATGCGGCGCCGCGGCCGCCGGAGCCGCCTCGGACGTGAAGAGCTGCTTGCGCTCGCGCTCGGTCAGCCGCGAGAAGAGTGGGTTGTCGACGCCGCGGCGGTAGTCGAACTGGCGCGTCTCGCCCTCACGCACGAGCGCGCGCTGCGGCTTGGGCAGCTCGCGCGCGCGCGCCTTGAGCGCCTCGGCCTTGAGCGCCTCGACCTCGAGCACGCTGCCCAGCTGCACGTCCGCGACCCGCGAGCCGAGCCCGAGCGCCCACGTGCCGTCGTACGGCACGGCGCCGCCGCCTCCCGGGAAGCGCGCGAACTCGCGCGCGCGCACGTCGCCCCACATGATGTGCTTCTTGCCGCCGAGCGACGCCGACCGCGGCTTGCCCGCGCCGCCGCCTGCGCCGCTCGCGTCTCGGCTAGCGTCTCCGCCGTGGCGCGAGCCGTCCGCGGCGCTCGGCGCGGCTGTAGACGGCAGGTGGAGGCTCTTGCTGCGCGGCTTCTTGCGCTTGTGCTTGCTCTTGCTCTTCCTCTTGGCCGCGCTCGGCGGCGCTGACGACGCAGGCGACGACGACGCAGGCGAAGACGACGATAGGAAATGCTCCTTCTCCCCGAGCCGCTCGCGCACACAAGCCTCCGTTGCCTTTGCGCTAGCGTCAGGTATCCTCACGTCCGCCTCGCTCGCGACCGGCGCGGGCTCCTCGGTCTTGGGCTCCTCGACCTTGGGATCCTCCGATGCCTCGCGCATCTTCAGGCACTCGGGGCGGTGCGCGACCCACGCGCGGCGCTGGCACTCGCGGTCGCAAAAGTGGACGCGGCGACAGCCGCCGCAGCGATTGGCCACACCCGCCGCGCCGCACGCGAGGCAGCGGCGGCTCGCGCGCGTCGTCGGCGCGGTATTGGCATCGCGCGCACTCGTGGCCATCAACTGGCGAGCGGAGCGGGAAGAGCAGTAGCAGCGGAGGCGGAGCGCGTCCGACGGAGCCGATCGAATGTGGCGAGCGGCGCTTGCGAAGTGCTGCGCTGCGCCTCGAGGCGTCGCGGCAGCGGAGGAAGGAAGCGGAGAGAGCGGCCGAATAGAAGCCAGTATATTGGGGTCGAGTGAAACGGGAAGCGGCTCGTCTTTGGCCAGCGGCTGGTGACGCGCGAGCATGCAGAACCTCTTGAAATGCATGTTTGGGACGTTGCGGCGCTTTCGATTGGTGTAAGTTGCTTGGAGAAAGCAAGAAGTGGCGATGAGAATTGATAGCCTTGTACAATGGACGACTTCGAGATTATGCGATGAAACAGGTAGTGGATCCCATCACTTCCGGCCGCACGATTGAGAGCAAGTGGTGAGCCAAGCTCGCGACCGGCATCGAAGGCGCTGCAGCACAAACAAGCAATGCCTCCTCCGCCTCGGGCTCCAGACACATGCAACGCCTCGAGACGCATAGGGGTCGTCCATTCAATAGCCAAGCTACGTGAACCGGACGTCCCATCCTATCCCGAAGAGCGCTTCCCAGCCCCCCCGTTGACTCTCGCCAAAGAGATCGCGAGGACCATTCAGCCACCTGGCACAGAAGAGCTGGTTGTGGAGGCTTGCCGAGTCGTACGCGGCCTTCCTGATCGTGTGGATCCCATGCCGGCCGGTAAGCCACTGCAACACCTCCAAATGGCCGCCAGCTGCAGCGAGACTCGCCATGTCGTGCGACGTCGGTACATGTCCCTTGTAGTGAAGGTAGAGGACTGCGTTCAAGTGGCCGTTCCTCACTGCATTCTCCATCGCTCGCTTGGTGCACATGTAGCCGCACTCCTCAGTGAGCCACTCGATAATGTCCACGTAACCACCTGCAGCCGCGCGCTCGATAGCGCTGGTGGCTGGCGGCGGACAGATCAATTGTCGATGGACATGCAGCCATTGCATCACACGCACGTGGCAGCGCTTGGCCGCTCCATCCATCGCAGCAGCTGTGCAACCTTCACTGCGGTTTTGATGCAACCAGCGCACAATCTCGAGGTGGCCATTGCTCGCTGCCTTGTCCATCGCGACAGTTGTGCAGCCTTCACTGCGGTTTTGATGCAGCCAGCGCACAATCTCGAGGTGGCCATTGCTCGCTGCCTTGTCCATCGCGACAGTTGTGCAGCCTCCCATGCGGTGCTCGTGTAGCCATCGGACCATATCGAGGTGACCATTGCCCGCTGCCATGTCCATTGCGGCAGTTGTGCAGCCTTCAATGCGATGCTTGTACAACCATTCAACGATCTCCATGTGGTTGTTCTTGGCTGCACCGTCCATCGCGGCGACCGTACAAGCTCCACGCCTAGGCTTCAACCGCCAAACGCCTTCGCTGGTGTCGTCTGGAACACCGTCGATCCTCAGTCGTGCGAAATGGAGCCATTTTACGACCTCCAGGTGTCCGTTGGTCGCTGCGCCGTCCATCGCAGCTGACGTGCATCGTTCATGTCGATGGACATGCAGCCACTTGACGATATCCAAGTGTCCATTCGTTGCAGCGTTGTCCATCACAGCCGGTGTCCACAAGGAGCTCTGATGCCTTCCAAGAGTATATGCTGTCTGAATGCCGCTCTCGTGCAACCGCTTGAGCTCATGGAGGTCTCCATTCGCTGCAGCATCGGCGGCGATATCATCAAAGACGCACTTGGATCCGTTAACGAGCCACCGGTCGACCAACTCCAGGTTTTCGTGAACCGCCGTAAAAGCGACGTCAAGCTCCGTTGCGGGAATGGACCACAAGCGCTCGATGAGTTTTGCAGCTTCCAGATGCCCGTGTTGCGCTGCGTTCGCAACCGCTGACGCTTCGGGGAGCGCTCCAATAGTCTTGAGCCACTGCAGCATCTCGAGGTTGCCAAACTTGGTGATAGATAGAACCCTACCATCCGTAAGCACAGTCTTGCTCTCGGCGATCCACTGCGCGATCTCTAGGTGGTTGTTCGCCAGAGCGTGACAGATGCCGCCGAAGGACCAGTCGACCCTCTCGCTGAAGTTGTCGTCGAGCCAGTGGAGGACGTGAAGGTGGCCAGACTTGGCCGCAGCATCGACGGCCGTGGTGACACTCGCCTCTTCATCAAATTCGGTGAGGAGCCATCGTAGGACGTCGATATTGCCGGCCCTCGCCGCCACGACCGTCCCCTTCGTGAACTGCCACGTCCGATAGAGCGGCTCGCGCTTGGCCCATTCGCTCGGGTGCTGCTCCTGCCGCCTGTCGATGTATCGAAGCAGCTCCATGTCGCCCAGCGCGCAGGCTCTCGGGACGTCCCAGCGCAGTCGCCAGTCCAGGAACTCGCTGACGAGCGCCGCCACGTGCGGAAGAGCGTCGAGAGGCGCCACGCTGTGCATGAGGGAGCGGACGCACTGCAGCAGTGGCGGCGGCGGCGGTGGCGCGTTTCCGACAGGCATCGACGCCATCATGTCCCCGGTACCGAATGTCCAAGTGAGCGAATGAATCCAATGAATGCCTCTGCTCACTATTTGGTTCATTCACTCACTTGGACATTCATTCCTTGGGATATGATGGCGCTGAAGTCACGAACACGAGACTCTCGGATGAATGGACTCCGAGTGAAGGTCATGTCGTTGCTAGAACGCAGCTCAGCAGCATCGGACTTAGTCTACCGGCTCCTTCTTGCGCCGACGCACGAGGGTCCCTGCACAATGGCTTGTGTGCGCCAGTTTATAATAGGTCGGGCACCGTGTCAAAGAGCCTTCCGGCGGCATCGCCGTGTTACGACTGGGAGTCGAGAAGGACACGCGTCGAGTCTGGCGGTCGCGCGAGCTCACAGTGAGCTAGGATCGCGTGTCTCGGGCACCACTGCGCACGGAGCCGCAAGCAAGGAGCGGAGCATACACTCTGATCAACAAAGTGGCAGAAACTCATACAGCTCGTACGACCATCGCCTCGCGATCCAGCCTGGGCTGCTTGACCTCGTTGAAGTTGCATCCGTCCGTATAGCTTCGGCGCCGACGGTACGCGCTGGACCAGGGAGGGGCCTCTGTTCAGGTGTACACGTCGTTGTCCTTTTGCCACGGATCTATCCGCCCCCCGGTCGGGTCCATTCCCTGCTGCCACCGCCACCGGTTGCTTCCTGCCCGGCTCCTCCGCGCGCGCCGCCGCCCGCCGCCGCCCCAGCCAGCGCTCCCCGCCGCCTCCTGACGCTCGCACACGCGGTCGCTGCCATGGCGGAGCCGAACGATAAGCTCAGCTCGCTGTTCGCCAAGAAGAAGAAGAACAAGAAGAGCACGACCAAGAACGCCAACGTGATCGCCAAGGGGATCGCCAACGCCGAGAGCGCGGCCGCCAAGGCGCCGGCCGCAACGCCTGCGGCGCCGGCGTCTCCGGCGGCGACCACTGGCAAGAAGCTGTCGGACCTGACGCTCGGCGACAAACAGGAGGTCGACGAGAAGCAGGCTTTCCAGTGGGCCAAGCAGCCCAAGAAGTACAAGAACCTCAACGAGCCTGTACGCGCTACATCGCTCGCTGCCATGGATGGTGCCGCGCTCACCCCATGTATCGTTCATGTGTGTGTGCGTGCGTGTGTGCTGTTCATGACAGGCGGGCGTGGCGCGCACGTGGGAGGAGCAGGAGGCGCGCAACCGCACGTCGCGCCGGCTGCAGCTCGACAACGAGCGCGCGTTCCCAACGCTGGGCGCGGACTCGACCAAGACGCATCTCAACAGCATGAAGGCGCCCACGGCCAAGGCGGTGACGGTCAAGAACGCCTGGTCCACGCTCGAGCACGACGACGACTCGGACTGAGCCAATCTCCCTTCCACCCCTCGATCCATTGACTCCCCTATACAGACGCAGGCTTGATAATGAGACGCACCGAAGTTGTGCCGGTCGTCGTCGGCTGTGACCTTCAGTTCACTGCACTCCGTGAGCGGTGGCCGGCCAGTCCAGGGAACGCGCAGCCGAGGTACGACGAGTACCCGTCAGGCTTGGCACCAGCAACCGCGGCGCCGTCGCTGTAGATGAGATCGAAGCCGCCGACGTGCCGGTCGCACGGTGCGTCACCGCGTTTACCCTCGAGGTCAACCACGTCCAGCGTGTCCTGCACCAGCTTGGTCTTGAGCGCGTAGTCGTCGTTCGTGTCGGCGGTGAGCGACGGCGACGCGTTCACCTCGACGAGCCACGGCTTGAGCGCGCTATCGATGAGGATGTCGTAGCCGTAGAGTTCGAAACAGTGCCGGTCCTGGATGATGACGGGCTGCACGGCCAGCAGCGAGCGCGTCATGACCTCCTGGATGTCGCGGAAGAGCCGGTCGACGCGCTCGAGCCCGTGCTGGCTCGCCAGGAAGAACTTGAGCGCGTGCAACGCCCACTTGCAGCCCGCCTGATCGTCGTAGTGCTCGGCCGTCTTCTGCACGGCCGCGTTGGTCAGGTGCATGAAGCGGTTGTCCATGTCGCGCTTCTCGGCCGAGTAGCGCGCGTTCGAGAAGCGCGCGAAGCCCGCGCGGTAGATCCAGAAGCTCAGCGGCGAGAAGCTCGTGACGAGCGCGTACAGCCGCAGGTCGAACTTCTTGCCGCCCACGAGGCACGGGTTCTCCACGTACTTCTGCGCGATGTACGTGTCGGCCGTCTTGGCCGCGAGCGCGCTGCGGCCCTCGCGCTGCCAGTTCGGGTCGCGCCGCCACTCGCTGATGTCGCTGAGCTTGTCGAAGAGGAAGATGCCGCGGCCTTGTGCCTTGCCGATCGGCTTCATGATCCAGCACCCGCCACTGCGCTTGAACTCCTCCAGCAGCATACCGTACTCCTGCGGCAGCACGAACGTCGCCGTCCAGAAGTCGTACCGCTCCGCCTCTCGCCGCTGCGCCGCCTCCGCACTGCGCTATCACCTCTGTGAGATCTGCGCGTCTAGGTCAATAGCTAAGGACGCAACGTGCCTGCGCTGGAGCTGCTTCTTGGTGCGCTTGAGGTTCTTGACAAGCAAGTCCTTGCGCGTGAGCTCGTAGTGATTCTGGAAGTGATTGATGCGCTGCGCGGACAGTACGCACGACCGTCAGCGCGCACTGTCTACTCACCGGTGGCTACAGACCTCGATCGAGCACAATGAAGCCACCTGGTGGTCCTGCAGCGGCGTGAAGGCGTCCAGGTGCTCGCGCACCCAGCCGACGTCGGCCCAGTGCAGGTCCCAGTCGAACTCGCTGTCGGTCTCGACCCACCCGCGCTGCGCCTCCAGCACGTCCAGCACTGTGTTGCGCAGCGATGTGCGGAAGCGAACGGTGCGTTCGCGAGCGCCCGCCGCGTTCTCCCGGCTCTCCGGTCGCCGGTCCGCCACCATCTCGGCCGCCGACGGACTGATCCGATCGACCTGCTCGCGGCCCGAGGTCGCGCCTCTTCGACAACAAGTGAAGGAGATACGACGTTTGATTCGTCTGTTGGATGAAAACACAGAAGTATCGATTCCCTCTTGAAATATATGTCAACACGTTTTGAGAGGTCTCCGACTCGGCGCCGATCTCAGCAGCGCGCTTCGTGTCAAAACGCAGCTCGAGCAGGCGGAGATGGCGGCGTCCGGACACAAGTACTCGGTGCTGCTGCCGACGTACAATGAGCGCGAGAACCTGCCACTCATCGTCTGGCTGCTGGAGAAGACCTTCCGCGACAAGTGAGTGCCTCTCGCGCGTCTCCTTGCGCAGTAGTCGTCGAGATATCACGCGTGACAGGAGCCTCACGACTGGCGCGCTACGGTGGCGCCGTGTGCTTGCTGCTGCTGCTGCTGCTGCTGCCGATGGTATGCGTGCACAGCTCGCTCGAGTATGAGATCGTGATCGTGGAGGACAACAGTCCGGATGGGACGCTACAGGTAGCGCAGGAGCTGCAGAAGATCTACGGCAAGGATCACATCGTGATCCTCCCGCGCGCGGGCAAGCTCGGGCTCGGCTCAGCCTACCGCGATGGCCTCAAGCTCGCGACGGGCGACTTCGTCTTCCTCATGGACGCTGATCTCTCGCATCACGTACATCTCTCCCCCTCTTTCCACCTCCCCCTCCGTCCCGTTGTCCTCACGTACACGCTAACGCTTGGAACTGTGTTGAGCCAGCCCAAGTTCATCCCCGAGTTCATTCAGTGAGGCATAGCGTCCTGCTCAGCGCTTCCGCTGCGTCCACGGCGCGGACTGACCAGCTAACGCACCGACGCGCAGGAAACAGGCCGAGGGGGACTACGACATTGTCACGGGCACGCGCTACACGTCTGGCGGCGGGGTGCGTCCAGCGCCTGCGTGCTATGCGCATGCCCGCTCGAGCGACTGACTGCCTGGAGATGACGGTACTAGGTGTACGGCTGGGACCTGCGGCGCAAGCTGACGAGCCGCGTGGCCAACTACCTGGCGACGGTGCTGCTGAATCCGCACGTGTCGGACCTGACGGGCAGCTTCCGGCTGTACAAGCGCGCCGTGATCGAGGAGATCATGCGCAGCATCCAGGGCCTGGGCTACGTCTTCCAGATGGAGATCCTGGTGCGCGCGCGCCAGCGCTCGTTCTCGATCGCCGAGGTCCCCATCACGTTCGTCGACCGCATCTACGGCGAGTCCAAGCTCGGCGCCGGCGAGATCGTCATGTACCTGCGCGGCCTGCTCCAGCTCTTCCTTACTACGTGACCCCGCCGCGGGTCTGCGGACGACGCGCTGACCGGTAGAATGGATCGGTCGATGCGTCCGGATGAATCAATCGCGGCGCGCGGGGACTGGCCGGCGCGTCGGTGGATCGGTCGATGGCTTTAATTAGTTGTTACGAGCACGTACGACGACGGACGGGTACCCTTGGGTAGGTGGATACATGGGTGAGGGGCTCGCGCGGTCGTGGCCTCATGCGCCGGCGCCGGCGCCAGCGCCGCGCAGCGACCATGAGGCGCGCGGGAAGGCGTCGAGCCTGCCGAGCCCGTCGCTCCACTGGCGCGCGTGCCAGGCGGCATCCAGCAACGCGTGCGGGCCGTCGGCGGCGCCGTGGCCGAGCGCGAGCACGACGACGACGAAGACGAGCACGAGCGCGAGTGGCACCGAGCACATGACGAATCCGACCTTGAGCGCCGACGTGGTCGGGCGCTCCGTGAGCGGCGTGCACGTGCGGCGGCGGCTGCGCTGCAAGCCGAGGCGCCGGCGCTCGCGCTCCAGCATCCAGTAGTTGTGCTCCTCGGCCTCGAGCTCGTGCTCCTGCGGGTTGGGCTCCTCGCCACCGCTGCTGCAGTACGTGACGCTCGCGTCGTCCGCCGCCGCGCGCGCGGGCAGCAAGAGCGCCTGCTCGCCGGCGCGTTGGCGGCTGGCGGCCGCCGGCGGCAGCTTCCCGCGCGAGAACTGCAGCTCGTTGAGCTGCAGCAGCTTGGGCGTGAGCTTGGTCGTTGTGGCCGGCGCGGTCGCGGTCGCAGTCGCGGCCGCCAGTGTGCCGGGCGACAGCTTGAAGCCCGGAGACGCGAACTGCGACACGGTCTGGTGCTCCGGGATGCTCGGCGGGATCTGGAGGCTGCCCGAGCTGCTCGTGCGCGAGAAGGACCCGTAGCTCGCGCGCTTGGGCGGCGCGCCGCCGGCGCGCAGCTGCAGCGCGGCCGACCAGTACATGGGCGTGTCGTCTCGAGCCGTGCCGTGTCGCCTCGCGTCGCCTGGGATCGACGCGCCTCGACTCGCGCGCAGGCCGCGAACTGGTAAGTGGCGGCCCGCCCGCCCGCCGATCTACTCGCCCGCCGATCTGCCCGCCCGCCGATCTGCCTGCGTCTGCGACGCCTCGACCAAGCAGCCGGGTGGCCGACGCGGGCTGCTGCGGCTTCACGTGGCGGCGCTTGAACTTGCGCCAAAGGATCTCGCGGCGAGATCCAGGGAAACTTCCGCGGGCCTTCGACTCGCGCGGCGGAAGGGGCGCGGCGCGCGGCGACTGGCGGAGGAACGGGCGGCGCCGCCTGCCTGCGCACCGGATCGATCGGGTCGCGGCGCCGGCCGCCTGGATACGCTTCCACGTACGATACGCTCGCGGCCTGCGCGCCTGCGCGGAAGACGGCGAGAGCACGAGTGAGCGGGGAGAACTGAAGGCGCCGGAAGTGCCCGCCACGCAGGAGACAGTGGGCTCCTCCTCCTCCCCATGCGCGCGGCCGCTTCGCTCGCCATAGTCGGCGCGCCGACCGACCGACTGGCCGGCTGGGAGACAACAACGGCTCGCTCGCTCCGGTACGTAGCGGTTCGAAAATCAACCTACTGGCGGCTCGAGTGCCTTGAGCGGAGTATGGTCCCGCGTTGGAGGCGGAGAGTCCCTCGTTGGAGCGAGCGCGCGCATGTGATTGGGCGAGACAGCGGTCGATGCGCAAGGTCCATCCCTAGCCTCGCTGGCCGCATCGCGCGGATTGTCGCTCGGTCGAAACTCGCAGACGTCATGAGCCTTCGACAGCGCGTTCGGTTGGCGCACCACGCAGATTCAGCAAAGAGCGGATTTCGGTTGAGCGATCTGGCGGCCGCGTCCTGACGAACCCCATGGACCTCTGGAACAGCATGTCAAACCAGCTCGGTTTACTCTGCTTGCCAGCCCTTTCTCTGCTCGCACAAAGACGCGTAGGCACGCCGTAAGCGAATTTGAGCCAATCCACCGCCGCTATTTTCGGTTTGTTCACCAATCATTGCTCAGATTCTCCTAGTTCGGAAGTCGACCCTTTGCCGCCGCGGCTCTGTGCGCGAGTGGGCGCACTGCACCGACGCGACGCAGACCAACGCCCGCTCCGACCCGATACACACAGCACGCGCCTCCCACTCCTCCCTCCTCCTACTGTAGTAATACACCAACGTGTTTTGCCGTCGCGACCGACCGAACGTCGGACGGGACAGACGCCGCGACCTACGTCACCCTCCGATCGATTCCAAGTGGCCTCAGCGCAACTGCCTCCGCCGCCTACGTCAGTCGCTCGCTCCATGCGCCGCGCCGTCAATGAATGCTTGCCCCATGGCCCCGAGGAGCTCTATGCGTCCTCGTCGTCTCCCTCGTCTTCCTAGTCTTCATCCTCGTCGTCATCCTCGTCTTCATCCTCGTCGTCATCCTCGTCGTCATCCTCGTCGTCATCCTCGTCGTCCGACTGCTGTAGCCAGTCGATAAAGTCGCGCACGTCCTGCCCGGTCGCGAGCGCGTGGTCGGCGTGCGCGTCGCTCGCGGCCGCGGCGGCGTGCCACTCGAGGATGACGTCCTCGTCGACCCAGTCGCGGTCGTAGACCGTCTGCAGCAAAAAGCGGAAGAGCGCGCGCCAGGGCGAAGCATGCGCCTCGGCGCCGCAGTAGTCGGCGAGCGCGGCCACGACCGCGCGCTGGTCCTCGCGCTCCACGAGGCAGCGCTCGAGCACGCCGGCCCACTTGTCCAGCTTGGCCTGCGCGGCCTGCAGCACCTCGACGGCCGACCGCCCGTCGCCCGTCGGCACGCGGTCCAGCAGGCCCGGCAGCACGCCGGCCAGCACGTCCGCGAACGCCTTGTTCTGCGCGAACTTGAAGCTCTTGATCTCCATGAACAGGTCGTCCACGCGGTGCCCGGCCGCGTCGCCGCTCATGACGTTCTCGCGCACAATGTCCACGAACGCCGGCTCGGCCAGCGCCGCCAGCTGCGCCGCCAGCCGCTCCTCCTCCTCCTCGCCGCCCTCGCTCTCCGACGAGCTCAGCGTCTCCCACTGCTCCCAGCGCCGCGCCGCGCGCGCCACCGTCTCGCGCGCGCCGATCGCCTGCTTCTTGCGCTGCTCCATGCGCCGCTCGTCCTCCGCCGCCTCTTCCTCCTCCTCGCCCCCTCCTTCCTGCTCGGCCTCGCTGTCCGATTCGGCGTCGATCCCGTCGTCGTCCAGCGTCCAGAGGCGGCCCACGCCGCCCTCGCCGACCTCACGGCTGTCCCACTCGCCGTGCGCCACCGCCGCCGTCGCGCCGACCGAGGCATCGCGCTCGCCGTCCTCGTCCGAGGAGAACCCGTCGTCGTCGTCCACGGCCACGCGCGTCGTGACCTTGGAGAAGGGCTCGAGCGCGAAGCCCTCGCCGATGACGACGCCGAACGAGAGCACGCAGCCCTCGGGGACGCGCGCGCCGCGGCGCACGACCACGCCGTCGCACAGGATGGCGCCCTCGACCACGGCGCCGTCCTCGACCGTCACGTTGGCCCAGAGGAAGCTGCCCGACACGCGCGCGTCGCGGCCGATGACGCAGCCGCGGCCGACGGCGCTGCGCTCGACCACGGCGCCGTCGGCGACGGTCGAGCCGGCGCCCACGATGCTCTCGCGGCCGAGCGTGCTCGTGCGCGAGAGCGCCACGTCGGCGTCCTTGTAGCGCATGCCTCGCCCAAAGGCGTAGTGCGAGGCGCGGTCGCCGAGGAAGTTGGCGTCGGGCACCATGGGGAAGACCCAGCGCTGGAGGATGGCGCGCGAGACGCCAGCGTACGTGCGCGGGTCCATGACGCGCGCGGCGAACTCGTCGCCGACGACGCGCGCGAAGAACTTGTGGCCGAGCTCGTAGTTCTGCACCTCGTTGTGCACGAAGTCGCGCCGCAGGTCCTGGTAGTCAAAGTCCTCGGCGAACTTGAGCAGCACCTCGGGCGAGCACACGTCGATGTAGCAGTCGAGCAGGTCCGCGCGCAGGCTCAGGCGCGCGTGCTCCTCCAGGAAGACGGTCGCGAGCCGCGTCGCGCGCCGCCCAGGGTCGTCCTCGTACAGCACGATCTGCTGCGTCTGCGCGTCGATGCCCACGAGCAGCTCGTCGCCGAGCGCGCGCACGCAGGCCGCGCCCGTGGACGCGCGCCGCAGCGCCGGGTCGGCGAACGCGGGCGGGAGCTGCTTGAAGAGCGACGTCATGATGCAGCTCGGGTCGCGCCGCTTGCGCGCCTTGTGCTCCGCGACGGCCGCCACCAGGTCCACGTTGGCCACCACGTCGCCGCTCATGAGGATGAACGGGTTGCTGCGCACGAGCTGCAGCCGGTCGAGCTCGCGCAGCGCGTCGCCCGCCGTCAGGCACGTCGGGCTCGACACGCAGCGCACCGCCAGCCGCGCCGCCGCGCGCGAGCGCTCGCGCACGAACGCCTCCACCTTGTCCGCGTGGTGCGTGCAGAAGAGCAGCACCTCGGCCACGCCGGAGGACGCCAGCAGCTCCAGCGAGTACTCGAGCATCGGCACGTTCGCCAGCGGCAGCAGCACCTTGGGCAGCTCCAGCGTCACGGGCCGGAACGTCTCCGAGAACGAGTCCGCGAAGAGCACTGCCTGCAGCGGCGCCTCTCGCCGCGCCTCAGCGCCGCCACCGCCACCGCCGCCGCCACCGCCCGCGCCTGCGGAGGGCGAGCGCGAGGAGGACGCGACCTTGGCCTTCTTGCCGCCGCCGCCGCCGCCGGGAGCGGTCGTCGTCGCCGCCGCCGCCTTGCCGTGCGCCATGCTCGCCAGGGTTGACACGGCGCCAGTATGCGGGTGAGTGGTGCGGATCAACTACCGATTGGACCTCGGATCTGGCCTGCGAACCTGCCATCGCGCATAGCGATGGCCGTATAGTTCTTACGCACACGGTAGCGCACCGAGGCGCGCCGAATTAGCTTGGTCGCTCGCTTCAAGTAGAGCGAGCGCGAGGAGAGCGAGCGCCATTGGCGCGCATGGCGGCGACGTTCGCGCCGCGCCGCGTGCCGCTCCTGGCGCTGCTGCCGCGCGCTGAGCGCGAAGAGGACAAGAATCCGGAGGCGAAGCGTGTCAAGCCCGCGCGTTCGGCGGCACGGTCGCCTGTTCGACACACGGAGGCTGAGAGGCCTGCCGCGCCACGAGGTACCGACGAGTCGGTCGAGGACGGCGGCGGCGATGGAGACGATCGAGAGGACGAGGAGCGGCGGCTGGGAGAGCGGTTCCTGCGCGCGATGGCGCAGCTAGCGCGACTCGCGCGAGCGCCGCTGGACGGCCAGGGCGGAGCGCAGGAGCCGCCGAAGCGGCAGCCCTCGGACGCTCCCGCGGCGTCGCGGCCGCCCACGTCGCCCGCGCAGCGGTCGCGGTCACCCAGTGGAGCGACGGCAGCGGCGTCGCTGAAGGCAAGAACGGGTGGCTCGCCCATGCGCGCGAACCTGGTCGTGGTCAACGCGGCGACGGCGCCGCTGCGCGAGCACCTGACGTTCGAAGTGAGCATGCTGCTGCCGGCGCCGATAGACGCGCGGCAGAGCGCGCTGCAGTCGCCGATCCGGCGCAAGCGGCGGCGCCGGCGGCGGAGGAAGCGGCGGCTGCGGCGAGAGTGGCGCGCGTCCGCCACGACGTGGGTGCCACACATGGCGAGCGACTACGCTGAGGCGCGCGAGGCGAGCGCGTGGCACAACAACCTCGAGTTCCAGCTCGCGCAGCAGATGCAGCAGCTCGACTTGCGCCGCGCGGCCGGTCCGAGCGCCGTCGCACGGAGCGTCTCGCTGCCGCAGCTGGCGCTACGAGAGCCGCTGGTGGCGACCGATACGACCGGCAGCGACAGCGACAGCGAGGGCGAGAGCGAGAGCGAGATGGAGGACGAGGACGAGCAGGGCGAGCAGGACGAGGATGAACAGGACGAGGGCGAGCAAGCGGAAGGCGCCGGCGCGACCGACTCGGACGGAGAGCCTCGTGCTTCCAGCGCTTTCCCGCGCGGTAGCTCGACTCCGCCGGCCGGCGAGCCTCTCGTGGCTCAAGCCGCTGGAGGCGCCAGGAAAGCTCCAACACCGGCGGCCGAGCCGCCAACGACTCGGCGCGCGCTGCGCCATCACCGGCCAGCGTGGATCACGCCCGAGCTTCGCGCCTGGCTGGTCGCCTCGGGGCTGTTCACCACCACCAGCAGCACTTGGAAGCCCTAAATAGTACACTATTCACATCATGGCGCGCTCTCAGCTTTCGAGGCGGACGCGCGTCTGCCGTCGCCACCGCCGCCACAAGCATCGCAAGCGACCTCTGCTCATAATCGCGCCGAAGCCCGTCGCGTCCACCGCCCTTGGTCCCGTGTTGCCGCCCACGAAGCCACCGCCGCCGCCGTCCCCGCCGCCCTCACGTCTTGCCCGACTTGTAAGTGCCCGCCGGTGGCTTGTAGCAGTCCGGCAGCATCCTGCGCTGCACCTCGTTGAAGGCGAACTTGTTGGCCTTGGTGTTGAGGAACACGTTCTTGCGGCGCACGCCAAAGAGCCGCATGGTGGCACAGATGCGCGTGCCTTGCGTCGCGCGCAGCTCGGCGCAGCAGATGCGCGCCTGCTCGAGCGTCACCGACATGGCTGTGCGGTCCTTCCCGCTCTTGCAGCACGTCACGCGTGCGCCGCCGAGCTCGCGGCAAAAGTCCGACGAGTCCATGAGCAGCGCCACGTTCTTGCGGTACTGGCTCTTGGGCGAGCAAATATGGTGCTCGATTTGCACGAGCAAGTCGTCCAGCGCGTCTAGGTTGCTCACGCGCGAGCGCGCCGCGAGTGGCTTGCCGATGACGCCGCCGCTGCTGGCGCTGCCGATGCGGCTGGCGAGGCGCTCGGCTTCCATCTCCTCGGTGCGCAGTCGGCGGAACAACGAGTAGATCTGCTTGAGCTCGACGAGGTTGTCGCGGTTGATGCGCTCCTGCACCTTGACCGAGTTGGACTTGACCGCGTGCACGAGGCTCTGCTTTTCGTTGACACCTTGGGTGAACAGCACGCATCGCATGCGGAACGCCTTGCCCGTCCGGAGCACAGGCGGCACCACTGCCATGTGTGCCTCCGAGAGCCCCATCGTCACCATCAGGTGCCCCGTGTTGGCGCCGAGACCGTCCGAGCGCGCCGACGACTTGTCAAAGGACTGCAGCAGGTTCTCCGGAGGCACGTACTTCTTGATGGAGAAGAATGAGCCAGAAGACGCGTGCTTGCGGAACTGAATAAATACACGGCGCAGCCACTTGGCGCCAGCCGCAAAGTCTTCGAGCATGCCGATCTCCTTGCCTTGCGTGCTCAGCAGCGACTCGAAGTTGATCAGGTAGCCGAATACAGGCGCGTTCGCCAGCTGCAGCCGGTGGTACTCGCTGCCAAGGACGGCGAGGTCGAGTGAGGACAGCAGGCACGCGATCGCTGCCGAGAGGGTCTGACTCCCAATGATGTCGAGGCGGTCCTTCAGCTCGAGCTCTGCTTTCACGGACGAAACAGAGCTGATGCCGCCGTCAGTCGACGCGCGCTGGTGCTGCTGTGCCTGAGGCTGCTGGTACCGATGGTTCTGTGCGATCGGAGACGTCACCACGTGGTCGCCGAGAAGAGGCTCTTCGTCCGAAGACACAGCCGGGTTCCTGGACGCCGTCGTTGGCGCAGACGCCACGGACGTGGCTGCGCCATTCAACGGGTAGCCTCCATTCGCGAAGCCCTTTGTGTGCGCGGCGGGGCAGCCCATAGTCATCGTATGCCACACGAACGGCAGCGAGTCGTTGTCGTACCCCGTGTGCGACGGCGGCGGTGTGCACAGGAACTGGTCCTGCATGTTCGTGGGAAGGAACTGCCAGAGATTAAGACTCTTGTACGTGCTGCGCTTGAAAGGCGCGACGATCTCGTCTGGGGCCGCAGCGCTGTCCTTGTCCTTGTTCGGAGCCTTAGAAAGCTTGCTGGCACCGCTCATCAAAGCAGAGGAAATGCGCCCCGTTTGCTGCTCGTCCAGCAACAGTTTCTCCTGCTTCATCAGGAACTGTCGCTGCTTCATGTACTCTTCGATCTTGATGCGGTAGAACGTCAGCTCAAAGTCCTTCAAGGACCCCTCCCCGATGGTCGTACTGCGCGTCTTCTTGTGCAGTTGCCGGGTCTTCTCGAGCGCCTCCTCTTCCAAGTAATCGAGGAATGCGAGCGGTAGAGCGAACGTGCTGCGGGGCACGCGAATAATTTCGTCAATTGCGACGAAGCGCACACCGCCGCCCACGATATCCCCGTTCGAGTTGAGGAAGCTGTCATTGTCGAGGAATGTGCGAGCGTCGCTGCTACGGGTGTAGTCGACCGCGTGCAGCCCCTTCAGTGACGAGATGGAGTCCCGGTTTCCTGAAGATGGAAGTGTCGTTGGGATGAGGAACTTGGCGTTGGCCATGTCAATGCCAGTCGTCGGGAGTAGTGACTGCGGAGGAACCGACCGATACGCCTGCACAATAATTTGTGCAGCGCTGCTGTCGCTGAAACCATTGGTCTTGGTAACACCACTCGGCTGTTGCTTCCTCGAGTCCATTGAGTTTGATACTTGCTTCGTCGGACCCGATGACGCAGACAGCGAATCGCGCGATGACTTCTCCGTAATCTGAATGACACGGGCTAGAGAGTGGAGCATGAAGTCGTCGTCGACGTTGCAGTAGCCGATGCCGATCGTGCTCTGGATACTCCCAGGGGCTTGGCTCAGCAGGGTCTTGTGCAAGTGGAACTGCAGCTGATCAAGTTGCTCCAGGTCGCAACTCAGCACGACTGAGAATGGCACGCGCGACAGCGATGAGGGAGGCGCACCACTTCCACTGCGCTGGTTCGTTGACGCTGCAGAGGCGGCTGCGGAGGCAGCTGCGGCGATTGTCGACAGCTTGATGACATCCGACAGACCGATTTCGACTGACCTCTTCGTCTGACGGGTTCGGCCGGTAACGACCACAAAGCAGCCGACCTTGTCGTTGGACTGATCTAACGATCGAATCAACTTGCTCTTGGCGCCGAGCATGACTTCGATCGATAAATCATACGCCGGTGTGCGTCCGTCGCTGCGGCTGCTTCCCGTTATCTGCGACCGGCTCAGACGTCGAGTACCAAGCTCCGATGCGTAATCCGTCCGGCGACTTGCCGCCAAGTCAGTCGTATCAAACGAGCTGGAGAAATCCGCGCTCTTGGTGCTCACTCCATTCGACTCGCGCCTGAAATTGAACTCGGCCGAGATGTCGTTGTCATCGTCACTGTCGGAATCGTCATCATCCGACCACGAGAGCTCGTTGAGAAGCTCGTTGCCGAGGGCGTCCATGCTGCGAGTTGCAGCATGGTCAACCTGATTGTTCGGACGCGCAAGTCTCCCCACAGGGCTGGTCGGTGACTCTCGCTGGCGCGGCTCTCGGAATGGCGGCAACGGCTTCTTTTGCAGCTTTCCTGCTCTGTCCGCGTGCCTTGACGCAGCGGTTCGTGAGCCGGCAGTCTCGTACTGGATGTCATTGCTGTAATTACTAGTGCTCGTCGAGGTGCTTATCGAGGGCGGCATCGCCCGCTGGAACTGGGATGACGATCTCTCTCGCGTGTTCATCGCGACCATGGAGGACGACGTCGAGTGCGAGAACTTGTTGGCACGCACGGCGTCTGCAAGCTCTTGGCATGACTCCATCCACCGACGCTGGATCTCGCGCGACTCCGCCTCAAGTAGTAGCGACTTCTCCTCCGAGCGCACCTGGAAGCGGAATGGGGCGTGCCCGTTGCTGCTCTTGTCCAGCACGAGCGTGTCCTCCGTGATCACGACTTCTCCCAGCAGCTCCAGCTTCTCCTCGGACGTGAAATAGCTCAGCGACGGGAAGTCTCGCCGCAAAATAAAGAAGCGCTGGTTGGCACCGAGCCCAGCATGGAGAGCGCAAGCCGGAAGGCACGGCACAAGTTGAGGCAACAGGTTAGCACGTAGATACCTCGATGAGCTGGAACAGATCTGGTCTCTAAGCGAAAGAAGCAACGTACCGTCTTCCAGTTTCGCCGCCAGGAGCCTTGCTTCGTCAAGACGCCTGCTCGCACCACGTCATCGGCCGTGAACTTGGACGGCGCCAGCGTCACGTGCGAGCGGCGCGCGCCAGCCGCGTTGCCACGGTGCTTCAGCGCGCTAAACACCTTGGACCGCTCCTTCGTCTCGAATACCTCGCTCTGGATCTTGCCGAACGTCGAGCAGAGTAACGACGAGCCTCGTGACGAGCCCAAGCGAACCTGCATGCCCCAAAATAGCCAACGTGAGCCGGGAGGTCGCGTTTCGCAAAGGCAACTAAACAGCGGGAGATACATACTGGACGTCCGTCGACGGACTCGCTGTGCGCCGAGGACGTGACGCTTTGGATGCTCGCGAGCAGGTTCTCCTCCGACGCGGTTCCCGCCCAGGAGCGCAGCGTCTGCGCCTCGTACGGGCTCTTGGCTGCGCCGGTCGACACGGCCGCGAGCGACAACGAGAGCGCCGGTGGCGCCTCCGAACAACCGCGCAGACTCAGTGGGTACGTGCCGTAGATGGTCCGTTCGCTTGACAGCGGGCGGTCGGCGTCTGCGCCATTCACTACGGCCGTCGCCATCTTGCTTGCTCGCGCCGTAGGGTTCGTGGCGCTATCTCGCCTGGACGGGCCGGCGAGCGTGGTGAAGTCGTACCGCGAAGACGGTGGTGCGGACGTGTGCGTGAGGGAGAGACGCTGCTGCTGCTGCTGCTGCTGCTGCTGCTGCTGCTGCGGGCGACAAGCTCCCGCCCTCTGGCGCGGGACGTCTCGGTCTCTCTGTGTAGACGCTGGGCAAGTGGCGGCGTCCGTCGCGCCGGCGTCGTCGGCGTCGTCGGCGTCGTCGGCGGCGGCGAGGGAGCGAGCGCGTTCCTCCCTTCCTTGCCTGCCTGCTTGCGGGAAAAGCGCCAAATTGCGTCGTCGTCCTGCCAGCAGCGCGAGAACCTCGTAGACCCGATACTTCTGCGCGATACACTCCATCTCACAGGTGATGTCCCCGTTTTTGTCCCTGCGAAGCACATTCCCAACTTCACCTAACCGTACCTATCCCTTGTCTCGTGATTGGGCACAGAGTCCGAGGCTACAGATATTGTGTCATAGGATCTCGCAGTGTAGCCTCCTTCGAATTTCGGACAGCAGCCAATTATCAGGCCGTGTGCGGGATCCCGCGCCTAACCCGCGCCTAGCCCCCACCTAGCCCTTTGCATTGAACGCTTCTCATTGGTCTAACTCTCCATATCGGCGCCAGTTCTATTTTGTTGAGTTGACCAGTCGTAAGCGATCGCCGTTCGGGTCAACCCAAGTGTTGGGCGGCGACCCTGGCACAAGCGCGTCAGCCAGCAGCAGCCTTCCTTCATTCGCGGCGCAACGGACCCACTTCGACCTCGCTGTCATGCCATACGTGAGATATCCTTATCCGTGCGTGCAACGTACACACGTTGGGTCCGCCCGCTTTGGCTCGCTTTTGGCGCAGGGATCTGCCAAGAACACATGCATGCTCGCCAAGCCAACTATGCAGCGCCTGGTACTACACTTCTCTTCTAGAATGCAGCCTCTTTCGTGGCGCACTGTATACTGCGAAAGCGTGGCCGGACGGACGCCGGAAGCTGGATTTTTTGCGCCAGATCGACCTCAGTGCTTGTATGGCGCTTTGACTGAACAGCGCGCTGCGAACCCACAATTACTCACGGCAGAGAGGCGAGCGAGGCACCCGAGTCGAGCCGAGCAACGGCGGCCCATTCGAAGTAGGTGGCGAAAGGCAGCCGCCCGCGTGCTGGGGACCCAGGGCCGCGCGCGAGGTCCGCTCGCTGGATTTTCACGGATGGATGCATGGCCAACGAGCACGACCGTCGCCGGCGCCGCCGCCACCACCATTGGTGGGACCACCAGTTTCCCCCCACCGCACGCAGACGCGTTTAGCCAAAGGCCAGCTCTCAAGTTGGTAGCCACGACATTACTAAAATTTGGTCGTCCGATCCACGTTGAACTTGCTTGCGAACGGCTCTCGACGATGATGCGCACTGCTGATCGCAACAACTTCGAGCTGGCCTCTGTTCCCTATGCGTCTGTCCGCTCGCTCTCTTCAAGTCACGCCTGCACGCACGCGCGCCTGCACCGCTCTCAACACCGCCGGTGTTCAGACCGACCGTGGTGGCGTCTCCATTCTCGTCAGCGCCAAGTGGCAAGCGTCAAGCAGAGCGTTCGCCGCAGAAACTGGTGACTGGCCACGAGGCGGCTCGGTTTCAAGTCGCTACCGAAGAGAGACCCGAACTGACGAAATACACACACTCCATTGCAATTGCCAGTAATTCCAAATAGGGTAGCCAAATCTTCTAGCAAACATTCCGATCCATTCCTTCGTTCGGCGAGCGCCAAAGGCCGCGCCGGTCAGACGCCACTTCAACTCCACCCCAGCAGCGAGGCCCTGACCGCGCGAGGGCCGGTCGAGTCGGCGGTGCCATGGCGCTCAAGACTGGCATGCTCGTCGGCATCGCGGGCACGGGAGATATGGGCGTGCTCATCCAGGTCCGCGAGGCGTCGCAGACTTGCGTCATCAAGCTCAACAGCGGCGCGCTGAGGAAGAACGTGCCGCTCGCCGACGTCGAGGAGGCGCGCGACATGACCGACACCAAGGAGCACAAGTCACCCATACGTCTCGAGGCCGCCACAACCGCGACAGACTCGTCTCCATCGCCAAAATCGGCGGCCAAGCCCGCAAGTCCGACCCAGCTCGCGCCTCTTGCCGCCGGAGGCAGCCCGACGTCCAAGAGCAGGAGCAGCACGAAGGCGCCAGGGTTTGCCGTAGGCGAGAAGATCAAGGCGCGCCACTGGAAAACCGGAGACAGGTGGATGGCCGCGCGAGTCACGCGCGTGCGTCCTGACGGAACGGTGGACGTTGAGTTCGACGACGGCCAAGCGGCGACGCGCGTCGCAGCGGCGGACGTCGAGACTCGGTCCGCATCAAGCGCGTCGCCTAAAACGGCACTCTCTGTCTCGTCCCTGTCGCCAAAACAAACAACAGCGTCCCTGCAGAAGAAAGTGGCGTTCAAGATCGGGGACGCGGTCCAGGCTCGGTACAAGAACGGCAAGCGCTTCTTTCCCGGCAAGATATCGTCCGTCAACGCGGACGGTACGTTCGACATCGTGTACGAAGACGGAGACAGAGAGAAGCGCATCGACGAGTCCCTGATCGAGCCGGCGCCAGTAAGCAATGCCAATCCGAAGAGAGAGGCGCCGGAGAAAAACAGCAATGCACTGCGCATTGGACAAGCAGTGCGAGCGCGATACAAAAAGGGTTCGCGGTGGTTCCCTGGCAAGATCAAGCGAGCTCATACCGACGGGACATTTGACGTGCTTTATGATGACGGAGATGTCGAGATACGCGTCACTCGCGAGCTCATTGAGAACACGGAAGAGCAGGATCGTGTGCGCCTCGAGGCGTCTTCGCCGTCAACATCCCGCGCTGAGAGCAAGCCCAGCTCGGTGTCCGCGCAGTTATCAGTTGGTGATGCCGTGAAGGCTCGATACAAGAAGGGGAGCAAATGGTTTTCAGGAGAGATCACGAAAGTGCGCATCGACAACACGTTTGATATTCGATACGACGACGGCGACATCGAGATGCGAGTGGAGCGGGCTATGATTGAGCGCGCTGGCGGCGATGGACTTGAGTCGGACGCAAAGCCAAGCACTGTTGTCAAAACGCCGAGCGGCTTTCAGGTCGGAGATCGAGTGCAAGCATACTTCAAGGGTGGACGCAGCTTATTCGCAGGCAAGATCGTTAAGAAGAACTTGAACGGGACGTACGACATCGTTTATGACGACGGCGACTCGGAGCAAAGAGTGTTGGCGAGCCTCATTCAGCCCATCGGATCTCCGAGAACATCCGAGAGTAGTCGGCAGCTGTCTAGCGCTGCATCCAAGCGTGGAGGTTTCAGCAAGGGAGACAAAGTCAAGGCTCGATACAAGGGCGGGGAGAAGTACTTTGCGGGTAGAATTACCCGACTTCGAGACGACGGCACGTTTGACATTGAATACGACGACGGAGATATCGAGGCGCGAGTAGAGGAATCTCGAATCGAAGCTGTCAGTGAAGATAAGGGGGGAGTGTCATCCTTATCGAAGAAAGGGGCGAACTACGAGGTCGGTGATACCGTCAAGGCACGATACAAGAACGGGAAGAAGCTTTTCCCGGGGAAAATTACAAGAGTCCATCGTGACGGAACATATGACATCACTTACGATGACGGTGATGTGGAGACACGAGTGTCCTCTGATCTTATTCAGGGATCTTCACCTGAGCCAAGTAAGGCCAATGAAGGCACATTGGAAGTGGGGGAGCGAGTGCAAAGGACACGAAAGGGGAAGATGCTGTCTGGCGTCGTTCACCGTGTGCGCCGAGACGGGACCTACGACATTCGCTACGATAATGGAGAGTTGGAAATAGGGATGGAGGCCAGCATTCTAGAGCGCGAGGTATCAAAAGCGATCGAGACAACAAAATCTAAGCGGCTGGAGGTGGGTGACAAAGTTCGCGCGCGATACAAAGGAGGAAGCAAGTTCTTCAATGGAGAGATCGTGCTGGCGCGCACTGACGGGACATTTGACATCAAGTACGAAGATGGAGATCGAGAGAGCCATGTCGAGGCGCGCTGTATCGAGTCTGTGGAGCCACCCCACAGTGGCAAAAGTGGGTATGAGGTGGGTCAAAGCGTGCAGGCGTACTACAAGGGCGGTAAAAGACTATTCAGCGGCAAGATCGCGCGCGCTCATTCAGATGGCACCTACGATATCAAATACAGCGACGGAGACTTTGAGACGCGGGTTTCGCTGGACCGCATCGTTGTGGATGAAGCAGAGAAACAGCCGAAGCGACTTGACGTCGGAGATAAAGTGAAAGCTCGATACAAAAGAGGGGACAAGTTCTTTCCTGGAAAAATTTCCCGAGTCCATTCTAACGGATCGTACGACATCAAGTATGATGACGGTGACGCCGAGACGCGTGTGGATCCCGCGAATGTTATTGCTCTCGGACAAGACGACGATATCAAACGAAAAGATCTCGAACCTACAGCGTCCCCACGAAGATTTGAAGTGGGGGACGCTGTGAATGCGCGATACAAAGGCGGAGCAAAATCGTTCGCTGGGACGATCACTCGTGCGCGCTTTGACGGGACCTATGACATCAAATACCGGGATGGAGACGTGGAGACTGGTGTTAGCATCGATTTCATCGAGCTGCAAGAAACATCGAAAGTAAACTTTTCGGGAGCTGAAAAGAGTGAGAGCAAGATCAGAGGACTCGAAGTTGGAGCAAAGGTGCGCGCTCGATATCAAAAGAGCTCGCGCTGGTTCCCCGGGAAAATCGTGAAAGCTCGCTCGGACGAAACGTTCGATGTTCGATACGACGATGGGGATGAGGAGCTGCGAGTAAGCAAGGATATGATCGAACTTGTCAAGGACAACGCGACAGACAAGGTCAAGTCAACAAAGGAGGAGGAGGAGGACTTGTTTGGCGACGACGGCTCCGAAGACACCCCGAAGTCAAGGAACCCGACGAAAGCAAAGGCAACTCTAAAGAAGGGGGACCTCGTTGAGGCTAACTTCAAGCGGAAAGGGAAGTTTCACCGCGGTGAGATTGTCAAAGTGCATAGCGATGGTACCTACGACGTCGAATACGACGCCGGAGCATCGGAAAGACGAATCGCTCGGGAGATGATACGCAAGCTACCATCAGACGATGGAGATGCGAGTGACAGTGACAGCCGATGTGCTCTAACCAAGCCGAAATCATCTGAGCGGTCAGATGCAAAGGATAGCACTCCAAGACCGGATGGTGACAATCTCGAACACAAGTCGTCTTCAAGGGAAGAGCATGCATCTGATACTGAGCATTCCTCTCGTAAGATGCGACCGGGAATGCGTGTTACGTACCGCAAGGTCTCAGATACCAAATCTCGGCGTGTAGGCGTTGTCAAACGCCTCCATCGCGACGGAAGCTGTGACATCGCGTATCCTGACGGGGAGACAAGCAAGCGGATCGACCCGATGCTACTTCTTGTATGCCCCGAGGCAGAAAGCTCGAGTGGCGAAGAATCTGGCAAGAACACCAACGAGCGACCGGAAGTTCCAGTATTCCGACGACACCAGACAGTTTTATCCAATTGGTGTCGTCCAAACAAATTCGCGACGCCGCGGAAGACGTCCAAGTGGAGGAAGGCGACTGTTCTTGCAGCGAATTTGGACAACACATATACGGTACGCTGTGGTATTCGTGCCGGATGGTTGCAATTGCACAGTAACAAGCATCTGAGTATCCAAAATCGCACCTAGATCCGCTACGAAGACGGCACGACTGAAGAAGACGCCCCGGTCAGTGCGCTAAAACGGATGAAGAAGCGCAAACAGCGTCAACGCTCGAGCTCCGACTCGAGCGGTAGTGATCGGTCGTCAACGCCCCAACGACAGCGAAGGCGAGATCGGTGCGTGCTTATATTTGCATGCAGCATGTGCTTGACAGATTGCTCACTACTATACCTTGCTGGTGACAGTGTCGAAGCTCAAGTGAGCGCCGAGTCACTCTACCTTCTCAAGCAACTGGCATTGACTGTACGTGATGAGTATTGAACAGGGTTACTCTTCTGATACTGACCGAGTTCCATATTGCAGCTGATCGAAGAAGGAAAAATGAGCAGGCGATGTCTATCAACGCACAGCAGCAGCGGTTCGTCTAGCTCGAATGACTCATCGTCGTCTTCCAGCAGTGACAGCGATAATCCAGCTACGAATGCAGTCGAGAAGGTGGCGCATGTGTATCACAGACTTGTTTGTTTCACAGAGGTCTGATCAACTGTTCTTACATGTGTGGGATGATGGCGAGTGGTAAATAGCTCGCCAAGAAACTCTTTGACGCGCGCATCCTACTGGAGTACCGGTCCCTTTTCAAAGAGCAAGACTTAAAAGGCAAAGGGAAAATCTCTCGACCCAGAATCATCAACATCGTGATGGAACTCTGCGACCCCAAAAGCAAAGCCAACAAGGCTTCGAAGGAGCTATCTCCAAATGATGAAACCTCGACGGATGGAACTGTCGAGCAGAGCTTGACCGAGTGGTTCGACTCGCACGACGACCTTCGCACGCACAGGCGTTTTGACTTTGCCACGTGCTTGCTGGCGTTTGCCGTGGCCAAGCATCGATTAGGCAAACTCCGGATGGAGCAAGCCGTGGCCTCTGCTCTCGACGGGCGATTTGCATCTCAACTGGAGTACCGACGGCAGCTGCAGCTTTGGCAGCAAAAGCTCGGCTTCCGAATATTTGAATCTCTTCAGCGGCTCTTCCATGAGCAGGCAATGCCTAACATGGTTCCATCACGAGTCCGAGTGTCTTCCTTGCCAGGAATATTCGACTCGGCAGTGCGCACGTCGATTCCGTCCAAGCCTCTTGAAGTCTACCTCCAACAGCTGGGCCTTTTCCCGCATCAGACGCTGTTTCTTTCCGAGTTCTTGTGCTGCTTCTATCAACTCTACGGATCAGCATCGGACTTCACCGCCCCTGCCGTGGATGCACAAATGCTTGAACTCCGCCCAGTCGCGTACGTGGCTGCTTGTATGTTCGCGAATGGTGATGCGGCTTGCCAGCGACACGGTGACCTTGTGCGGCGGCTGTGCGTTGGGAGAACTCCGATCCAGCAAGACATGATTATCAGGTTTCGCGAGGCGTTTGAGTCTCTATTGAATATCTCTGAACGGCACACTGGTGCCCTGCAGTTGCTGCCGACCACGCAGTTGGCCGCATTCGCATCGAAGGTATCTTCAGACCCGACACTGATGGCACCGGCAATCACGGCACTCTGCAAACGCTCCGCTGCTGTCTCATTTGTCGAGGTGTTGGCAAGCTGTGGGTTCGTAATCGACGAGCTGACGACAGCACCAACGCTGTCAAATGCAATCGAGAAGCTACGTATGCGCATCGATGTCGGTGAAGTGCGCCGGATCATTGGGCTAGTGCGTAACTTATGCCTCAAGATCCTGCGCTTTCCAAACAACTCGGACTACTGGCGAATACGGGCGGACACGGACAGTTTCCAACAAAAGATCGGGAGATTTGACGGCGCGACATGCTTGCTTGAAGCGGCAGGATTCCTAGAGTACAAAAGCACGCACTTTGAACTACGAGGAGCGCGGGCTGTGGATGGAAGACGCGTCAGTGCTTTGTCGAGAGCAACGTTGGACCGCTTGAGAGAGAACTGCGTTCACTTGGATGCTGAGTTGGCACTGTTGGACGGTGTCGAGAGTGTGACAACGGTGATCGAGCGGATTGCGGAGGAGCGGGCGAGGCAGAGTAGCCACTTCTCCCTGGACGAATGCCGCGCAATGCTAAAAAACTTGTCATTGTGCATCGAGAACGTCCTCAAGAACCCAAAAGATTCGAGGTGTTGGCGGATTCGTCAAGCGAACCCGACGTTTGAGCGGCAGATCGGATACTTACCGTTTGCCGCCGACTTGATGGAGACGATCGGATATGATCTGATCGAATCAACTCAAGGAAACGTCTTCGTTCTGAGAGGAACATCGCCAATTGCCGACCAATCTCTCGTGGAGACAGCGGCAAAGTCTCAAAAACTGGTGGCATCTCGACCAGCGTCAACTGTGAGCCTGTCAAGCTTTGCGTTCTCGACGGTGAGCGGTCAAATGGAGTGGTTCCTCTGGCGGCGCAAACAGGAAATCGATAACTTGCTCCAGGGAGAGCTGCAGTATTACTTTGGCCAAACGCCTTCTGCAGCAGAGATCCCTCGAAAGCAACTTGCGATAACGCGCTCGCCGTCTAGAGTGATCGTAGACATCGTCAAGATGTATCCATACGGAACGAACGCAATCGACACGTTCAACAAGACGATCGTGCAACAGCGACAACTTGCGATGATGCGCGCGTGTTTTGATGATTTGGATAGAGACGCGCGTGGGTACTTGACTGAAAGTGATTTCGCTCATCGCTTTCCTCAGTGGGTTGACGGCCAGCCTTGGCTGCGCTTCGACGCTTTTGACATCGGATGCGATGGTAAAGTGGACTTTGCTGATTTTGTCGCGGCACTGGGGCCACTTCTAGACCACCAGTTCGAATTGGAGACAAACAAGAAGAGCAAAGCTGTGGTTGTCACGGGCGACGGCAACCGTATGGCGCTCTGCGAAGCTGTATCGAAGGCTGTGGGGGATTTGCGCCTTAGCACTTGCCTTGCCGAATCGACCAAAGTGCTCGAGCTGGTGCTGATCCATTTGCATCACCTACTCGAGGAGCCGTCGAATGAGCAATTCTGGCGCGTCGAGCCTCGCTCTGTGCTTGGGAACTACCTTGAACGGTTTGCGCCCGTGCGTGAGTTGCTCCGACTCGGCGGGTTCCGGAGCATGACTGACACTCGACCCGTGGAAAGAGGGGACAGTGGTGATGATAGTGGCGACAGCAGTTCAGTTGGCGTGTTTGATCTCTCAGCTCAACGCGTTCGCTTTACGACTTCAAGGCAAGAAACTCAATCCAAATCCTTAGGCTTGGATACTGCAGTCATGGCGTCTCTCCAATCGACGACTGCGATTATCGCAGGCCATTTCAGAGGACTCAAGTTCCCGGTCGTGAGTGACATTGGAGCAGTAGCACGCGCACTTGGAGGTGATACAGGCGATCGCTTCCCTCAAGGCTGGACCAACCTGGTGGAGTTGGTGCTTCGCTGTATCACCAACATCGTTGACCACCCAGACGACGAACGATACCGACAGTTGAGAACGTCAACTGAGACGTACAAGAAAGTCGTCGCTGGTGTACAAGGTGGTGAAAGCATGCTCGTGTCGGCCGGCTTCCAAGACACGGACTCCGGGATGCTTGTATTCCCGTTCGATGCTTCATTGGACGAGCTAAAGGCCCGCCACCTCGAATTCGCAGTCGGTGTTTCTCAGTGGAGGCGTTCATCCACATCAGCAGCTAGATCTCGGCAAACGAGTAGTAAGCCACAGTTAGTTCGAGAGAGCAGACTGGAGGATCCATCTGTGAAACGACCACCAAGTTACACCAATCGACCATCTCAAGCCAGAGCAGCCGAAAAAATCACTAGACGGGTTTCAAGTCGAACTACACGTGTGGGGTTCAAAACCAAGTAGCAGTGTGCTACATTCTGAGCACGAGGAGCTGTGCAGCTCTCAACACCGTAACATACTGATCAAAACTCAACAACACACCGCCTCGGAAGTGTCCTCTATGGACTCACAGACGTATCACACGGACAGAGCGACGACGTCTCGAGCTTAGACGTACGTGATGTCGCTGTCCGAGTACTGACAGAGCGGGTCGG
>JAADYC010000090.1:0-41519 GCA_023338135.1 Phytopythium kandeliae | reverse complement strand
CCGGAGTACTTGCGACGCGGTTGAAGAAGTTGGTAAAGAGCGAGAAAGCGTGAGTCCGGGAGCTTCGGCTCGAACCTGCTCACACGGTCCAGCCCGTATTCTAGGTCGTAGCCAGTAGGTAGGCGCGCTCGCGAAGCGAGTGGTGGAAATCTAGTTTATTCGCTTGATCCCTTTGGTTGGAGGCGTTGTTTCTTGCTTGTTCTTGCTTGTTTCTTGCTCGGCTTGGTTTGCCGATGTTGTCGCGATGATGTGGATAGAGCCAAGTCGGCGGATATCTTGAGCTCTACTGAAAGTCGGGAACTGCGCCGTGGCATGACCGTAATCCACCGCTGGAGATGCGCTCATCAATACTTCCGTCTATACAGTCACGTCGTGGTGGATTTTTTGAAGTAGGTACGCTCACTGGAGTCAGTACGAGGTATCGCTTGGAACAGTGCCTTTCTTCTAGAAACTCCACTCTCTATTGAGATGAATGAGCGCAAACAATGTGGGTGCTATCCGTGTGACTGACTGTTCGTACAGTACGCAAACTGACTGACAAGCGCCAGCGTTCTCACCGACATGGCCGCGCTGCTCGGCGCCACTCACACACTCGCCCCGACGCGCACGCGCCTCCGAGACCGAGCGTCGAGCGACCGACGGCGATGTGCTCGCGAGACGACCGCGCGGTGTGGCGCGCAGCCAAGCGTGGCGACTTTGGCAAGCTGCGCGTGCTCCTGAGCGAGTCGCGCGAGCTCGCGAACCACTTCCACCCGACGGAGGGCACGACGCCGCTCATGGTGGCGGCTCGCAAGCGCGCCGGCGCGTCGGCCGTGCAGGTGCTCATCGAGTACGGCGCGGACGTGCGCCTCGCGGACCATACCCGGCGCCAGAACACGGCGCTGCACTACGCCGCGTACGCCAACCGCGTGCCCCAGGTGGACTTTTTGCTACGCGCCGGCGCCGACCCGTTCGCGCTCAACCGCAGCGGGCACACGGCGCTGGACGTGGCGCGCTTGCGCGGACGCAAAGAGGCGGCCTCAGTGCTCACGGAGGCCGTGAACGTGCACTGCGGCTGGCTGTACATCCGCTCGCAGCCGCTCCTGCCCGTGTGGCGGCGGCGCTGGTGCGTCATGGCTGCGTGCGCCGCCGACCGGTCGGTGCAGGAGCTCTGCGTCTTCGCCGACCCGACCGCGGCGCACCCCGAGTACATTCTGCAGACAGACCCGCCGGTGAGCGCGCAGCTGTACTCGGCGGCCGCCGAGGGGCTCGCGCTCTGGATGGACCGTCCCAATGCGTTCAAGCTGAGCAAACCTCTGCGCTACCAGCGGCTGCGCCACCGCCGGTACCGCCGCGACCCCATCACGGGAAGGACCTTGGGCTACGGAGGCGCGACATCTGAGGACTACGTGTTCGCCGCCGACTCAGCGACGGACCGCGAGGCGTGGATGCAGGTGATGGAGGGACAGCCAGACGAGCTCTTCCCGCTGCCGAGGTCGAACCGGGCCGACGACGCGCTGACCGTGACCGTGATCCCCGTGGGTGCCGAGCCGCCGGCACGCAGCGAGAGCCCGCGCGCGCGCGCCGCTACATTCTCGGCCGAGGCGCCGGCTGCTGCGAGCTCCAGTGAGGCGTCGCAGGCGGTGAGCTCCTCGGCGCCGGACGTGAGCTCCAAGCTCTCGTCGTTGTCGCTCGAGAGCTCGAGTAGCCTCCGGACGCCCTCCGCCTCGGCGCCGAGCTTCATTGGCGACGACGAGGAGTTGTTCCCGCTCCCAACGCGCGCCAGCTCGTTCGGTGTCGGCGCCGAGGGGCTCGACAGCCTGCCAGCAACCGACTACGCGCGGCCCGGGACGCAATCTGGGAGGGACTGCGTCGTGTGCATGGACGCTCCGCGTGATGCCATCTGCGTCCCGTGCGGCCACATCGCCGGTTGCTACAACTGCCTGCGCTCGATCACCCATGCGACCGCCGCGTGCCCGATCTGCCGCTCCCACGTCGACTCGGTTGTTCGGGTCTATGACTGCTGAGCGGACGAGCACGCCGCCGACTGAGTGTCTGTGTCTGTGTGCGAAAGTGCTGGAATGCCACAAGGCGCTCACTGTTTACGACACGACGCGACCGCCCCTGAGCTCGGAGCGCGACGTCTCTGATATGCGGAGGCGCATCTCGGGGTGGTTTCATCGGCGATGACGCCGTCCTGCGTGACTGAGCTGGCTGACATGTCAGTCGTCTATCGCACTCTGGCATGTGAGTCCCGCATGCGTCACGCTGACATACCAGGCGTCGATCCTATTAATTAGGCTCGCGAAGGCTCTGAAGGCCGCCGGGGCCAACGCGCTGGCGACGTCTAGGAGCCCATGAGCCAGTGCATGCGGTGCCTGGCCGCTGGATGTGAGCGAGGTGCTGGAGAGCGGCGGCGATGGCCAGTTCTGATTGAAGCTCCAGCGCTTCGCAGCATAAACGCGGGTTTGTCGTTTGTCGCTGATGATTGGTCCGTCGGAGGCGTAAAATCGCGACGTGGTCGCTGCGATTGGTCGGGAGAGATCTCAAGTCACTATTTTCGAAACGAAGATCTTTCCAGCGCGCCGATGATGAGTCTCCGGCGCTGCATCCAACGGCACGACAGCGGACTCAACGCCGCCACCAAAACCCGTCCGCCTCATATTTTGTACAAGTAGAACCCACGTCGCATGCGCGTCCGTCGTCTACCGCCCCGCGCCGTGCCTGCTCGCCATTCACGTTTCTCTCCTGGTGGCGCTGGGTCAGCCCACCGCGCAGTGGTGCCGAGAGCGTGTCCGGCGCGCCGGTCATTCGACCATTTGCAGTCCTGAGCTCAGATCAAGCGACTCAACACCCCAAGCGACCGGTTCCGGATGCTCAGCCTTCAGCACGCAGCGCTCGTCTACCGCCCGCGGGAGGACTCGCACGCGCTGCTTCATAAGCACTCAAGCAAGAGCTCAACGACGCTCAAGGCGCCAACGAAGGACCGCACGAGAGCCAACGCGCGCGCGGCGCATTCGAGCGGCCTCAAGCCCATCGATGCCACTCCGGCGGCGCGTCCACAGAGCTGCGACGCTTCCACCAGTCGACGGAGGAGCTCCTTCTTGCGTCTCAGCTGCTAGACGCAGTCTCCGTCACTGAAGCGCTCGTGAGTACCCAGCGTTGGCACCAGGTGCTCGCATCGCGTTTCGACCGGCTAGTCACCTCGACGAGCAGCTCAAGCGCCAGCGGTTCGCGCGCGACCGGCGCTCCGACTGGACTCTGAGTCGCGATAGCGCCGCATCGACCGATGCGCGATCACTCCACTAGTAATGTAATAGATAGTCATGTCCAAGAAGCGCTGCGCTGAGCCGCCGTTCGATCAACAAAGCTCTGCAACAGCGCGAACGCCAGCGGCTCGCCATCCGATGGCTGCGAATCACTGCGTCGAGGAAGAAGAAGCCGCTGAGAGCCTTCTCCAAGGCCACCGAGCGCCACAGCCGCTTCGCTCAGCACCTTCGCGCGCATGGGTCGCCGGAGCGCCGCACGTTTGCGAGATGGAGTGGCAGCGCCGCCCATGTCGCCCTCGCGCCGGTTGATGGGCTCGACCAAATTGTTGGGGTCGCTTTTCGCACCCATGACACAGCATGTCCCGCCGAAACTACCCCTTTCATTCTCAACATGCGGCGCCACACAACTATAGAACATTCTATACGTCACTTCCGATCGGACGGAGATATCAGTCACAATGGAAGGGTGGCAGCCAAAGGTCGCACGCACCCAGCGAGCGGCGCGCATGGGCTGTACGCTCTCGCTGGATGCACGCTGCTTGGGCTCGAGCGAGCGGCCAATGCGGCCGCGCGGCGTCTCATAGTGCACCCCCGAAGTTCCGCCCGCCCCAGTGCTCCAGCGCTCTGCGCGCGCTGTCCAGTAGCGATTCCGAGGAGCAACTAGCAAGCGAGCAAGCGAGCAAGCGAGCAAACCGAGTCGACCGATTGACGCGAGTCGAACAGGAGAAGCCTGCCGGAGATGCCCAACCCACTGCGGATACGGCAGTCATGGCCAGCGGCTGCGCGTGCTGAGAACGTGGCCATCTGGCGCGCAGCGCGGCACGGCGACGAGGAGAAGCTGTACGCGCTCGTGGAGGACTCGCTGGACGACGTGGGCCGCGACCGCGGCAGCTGGGTGCACATGCGGCGGCTCAACTGGCTGCATGACCGCAAGGGCACGTCACCGCTCATGGCTGCGGCCTCGCACCGGCGCGGCGCCGCCGCCGTCGGCGTGTTGCTGGACGAGCAGTGCGTCGACGTGAACGCCGTGGACGCCACGCAGCAGCTCAACACGGCGCTGCATTACGCGGCTAGCCACAGCGCGGACGCTGCGGCGGTCGAGCTCTTGCTGCGTCATGGTGCCGACCCATTCCGGCTCAACCGCAGGGGCCACACACCGCTCGACGAGGCGCGCGTCCACGGCCGGAAGCTCGCGGCGCGCGCGCTGCTCGAGCGCATGGCCGTGCACGCCGACTGGCTATACGTGCGCGGGCAGTTCCGCTGGAGAAAGTGTTGGGGTGTGCTACTCGCGTGCGACGCCGCGCGGACAGCCACCGAGCTCTGTATCTACGCGTCGCCCGAGCACGTGCGGCCCGAGGCAGTTGTGCTCGTCGAGGAGCGCTCGTCTGTCTTCCCCTTCGCTTCCACCGACAGCTTCCGCTGGCTGCGCCATCCGTTCGCCTTTACTACGAGCAAGCCTGTCATGTGGCAGAGCGTCAGGAAGCAGCAGTTCTCGCGTGCGCCGGAGTGCAAGAAGACGATGACGCACGAGCACGCGGACGCCCGCCACGTCGTCTTCGCGGCAGAGGGCAAGGCGAGCCTCGACATGTGGATCCGAATGCTCTCGCCGGCGCCTCGGACAGATGCAACGCAACTGAACACGCGGAGAGAGAACGGCGAGAGTTACTACTGGCCGCTCGAGAGCCTCGAGAGTGGATCTGCGCAGATACAGCGCATACAATCTGGGTCTCCAGACGCTGCTATCTTCGAGCCGCCGATTCCATCCAGGGGAAGGAGCGCGACCGCTCCAGCGCCACCTCTACCTCCACCGCTGACGACGATGACGTCGCCGCCATCTTCGCCTCGCTCCAGTGGAGATTTGAGGTTGAGGAACAGACGAGCGCTGGCGAGAAGAAGCCGCGCGGTGTCAGCTCCTTCTGGACAACCTGCACAGTCTGAGTCCAGAGTCACTCGGACAAGACCATTACCAAGTGCGGCCTCTAGAGTGGAGAGAACGAGCAGCGAGGCAACGGATGACGTCTCGTCGGTTTCGTCGACCGAACGCGCCGACGAGCAAGAGCCTGCAGACTCGGCGCAAGATGTCCGATCGGAGGATCATCTTGGAGCTCAAGAGCGATCATCAGACCGCGCTTCATCCGTCGATCAGGAACGAGCGGAGCAGGATCTGGGGGGAGCCGGCGCTTCCTCGAGCGCTGAAGGACAAGGCGATTCAGGAGAGCAACCAGCAGCCAGCACACCTTCTGATAGACACGATGGAACCGAGCAGGAGCAGTCAGCAGCCATCACTCCCTCCAGTACCGAAGACCAAGGCGGTGTAACGGAGCAACATGCATCCAGTGCTTCCTCAAACACTCGAAGCCAAGGTGATACGTCTGAGGCGGCGGCGGACCAGGAAAGTGGGCAGGCGACAACCGCAGCAGTCACAGACAGTGGTCGAGAACCCCGAAGACCGCGGGATCTGTGCATGATCTGCGTGAGTGTGCCGAGAGACACGGCGTGTGTGCCGTGCGGGCACGTGGCGGCCTGCCACGCGTGTCTACTGACGGCTGTGCAGACCTACCGCGTGTGCCCAATCTGCCGCGCGCGCGTCCAGACCATCATGCGCATCTACGATGCGTAGCGACTCGCTGTGTCCCAGAGAGGAAGGACAGCAGCAGCAGTAGCAGCAACAGCAGCAGCAATAACAACAGCAGTGGAGACCATGCAATCGGTCGATTAGTGCTCACTCATCGAGGTTGGGGGCTGAGCTGCTTTCCATCGAGCAGCTCGCCCAAGTTGAAGCCAGAAAGCCAGATGGTAGAAGTGGACGTCCGCTGACACTGCGAGTGTCTCACTACGCACTCCTCGACGGCTGGCGTGTCCCACATGGACGTTGCCATGCAAGGTGGTACTGTACCGCGCGGCACCCAACGACTGCGAAATTTGAGCGCGGCGCTCCATGGTCGCCTCCACCGTGGCTTCGGCTCCTGTCATCCACCATCGATGGTCGTTGCCCATTTCCAGAGGCGGCGCGTTCCCCAACGCGGCTTCTCGTGGCGGGGAGACGGAGGAGCGCGGCGCTCCATCCGAGTGTTGGTTGGCGCCGCCAAGTCGCTCGCTCGCTCGCTTTTCCTCGCCGCCTTCACTTCGAGATCAGCAGGGCAGCGCCAAGACTCGACAGTCGAGTAACAACAGCCTCTTGTGCCACGCATCGGAGCCATGACACGAAGCGAGTGCCAAGCGATCTGGAAAGCGGCGAAGCGCGGGGATGATGTCCGTCTCGCCGCGCTCTTGAGTGCTCCGCGCGACGGCAGCATCGGCGGCCCAAGCGGCGTCGACGTGGGCAGGAATCAGGTCAACTGGGTGCACCATCGGCGCGGCACGACGTCGCTCATGGTCGCAGCGGCATCGTACGGGCGGACCGATACCGCGTCCGCCGAGTGCGTGCGGCTCTTGCTCGCCCGCGGAGCTGACCCGAACGCGACAGCGCTCTCTAAGGACATGAACACGCCGCTGCACTTCGCGGCCGAGGGAAAGGGCGACGACGCGATGGTGGTCCAGCTGCTACTTGGCGCGGGAGCCGATCCGTTCGCCGTCAACCGCCGGGGCCACACGCCGCTGGACGTGGCGCGCATCCGCAACCGCCGGCTCGTCGCGCGCGCGCTGACTGAGCGCATGCAGGTGCACGCCGACTGGCTGCTCCTGCGCGGCTCCTTCCGTTGGCGTCGGCGCTGGTGCGTGCTGCTGGCGTGCAACGCGTCACGCTCGGCCACCGAGCTGTGTGTGTTCAAGGACCGCGAGGCCGTGCGACCTGCGTCCGTGCTGCTGCTGGACGAGACGGCCTCGGCCTTCCGCTTCTCATCGGCAGACAGCTACTTCTGGCTCAAGCGCGCGCATGCCTTCACGCTGAGCAAGCCCGTCATGTGCCAGCACGTCAAGCGCGACAAGTTTACGCGCGCGCCTGTGTGCCGCAAGACCATGTCCTTCGGCGACTCGGAGACGCGCAACGTCGTGTTCGCCGCGGATGACGAGCCAAAGCTCGACGCGTGGATGCGCGCGCTGTCGAGAGCCCACGTCCGGTACACGCGCAGCGTCGGCAGCGGCGCGCTCACGGCTAGTCATAGCCTCAGCAACAGCAACAGCGCGGCCTTCCGCTCGACCGAGAGCGAGATGTTCTACTGGCCGCACGAGCTGCGGCCGCCGCAGCCGCCGGGCAGCGACTCGCCGGCGCGCGCGGCGTCGCCGCACCTGTCGGCCGAATTCGCAGCGGCCTCCATCGTTGCGCAATCTCCGTCGCCGGTCACACCTCCACCGCGCCGCCCGGCGCTCGCGGCCGACGGCGGCGGCGACGACCTCTTCCCGCCGTCGCAGCGCCGGGTGGAGCGCGCGCAGAGCGCGGGGCCGCCGTCCACGCGACCGGAGCGCACCGTGACGTGGGCCCCCGTGGTCGACGAGACCGCGGACGACGGGCCGTCGCCACTCGAGCAGCTGCGGCAGCAGTACCGCGAGTTCCAGGAGCGCCGACGGGAGCTCGCACGGGAGCTCGCGGCGCAGGACAGCGTCGACAGCGAGACGACGATCACCGTCACCGCCGATGGCAGTGGGACGCAAGTGGTCGAGATTGCGACGGAAACCTCGGACGCTGCACCAAGCGCCGAGCCGAGCGCCGAGCCGAGCGCCGAGCCGAGCGCCGAGCCGAGCGCCGAGCCAACGCGCGGTCTGTGCCTCATCTGCGCCGACGCGCCGCGAGACGCCGTGTGCACGCCGTGCGGCCACCTGTCGGCCTGTCACGCATGCCTGCGCACCATCATCCGCTCCACGCGCACGTGCCCGATCTGCAGGGCTCGCATCCGGTCTGTCATGCGCATTTACGACGCCTAAGCGCAGGCTCGGACGGTGTCCACGTCCAGTCAGGCAAAGTGAGAGAGAGAGTGAGAGAGCCGAGTGCTCAAGGCCAGCAGACCGACCAATATATATTCACGTCGATCGATCGACCCACCCATCCATTCGTCGCTTCCTCGCCTTCGATCTCTCGACGGACAGAGCCCGAGCGCGAGAGCGACGCGGAGAGCGACGCGGAGAGCGAGACGGAGAGAGGCGCTACTTGCGCACGCCCTTGCGCTTGCCGACGCTGCCGCCGTAGCGCGAGACGGCAGACCGCTTGTTGCGCTTGGCCATGAGCTTCGGGTCGAGTGGGATGTACGCGTATGGGTCCAGCTTGCCCTTCTTCTTCATGTCGCCGCCGGCCTTCTTGGACCGGTACTCCTTGCCGAGGTCCTCGGCGCCGCGCTTGCGCTTGCCGCCGCCCGGCTTCTCCTTTCCGTGAAGCCCCATGCGCTCAAGCTGCGACGCCACGTCCTGCTTGATGGCGTCCTCGTCGTCCGAGTCGCTGTCCGCTTGCTCCTCGGCCGGGCCGGGGATGATGAGTCGTCCGTCCTTGCTCGTCTCGAACTCCTCGTCCTCGCCCTCGCTCATGTCCTCGTCGCCGGCGGCGTAGATGTTCTTGACGGCCGCGTTCGCGTCCAGAAAGTCGACAATGTCGTGCTCGTCCTCGCGGATAACCTTCTTCTTCTTGTGCAGCTCCTTCTTGCGCTTGAGCACAGCCTGCGCGGCCGTGTCGAGGTCCTCGCCCTCGTCGCCCTCGTCGTCCGAGTCGGCCATGAAGGCGGCGAAGGACGCGGCCTTCTTGTCGGCGCGCTGCGCCACCAGCTCAGCCTTCTTCTTGTCCTCGCGCTCCTTGGTCTTCTTGATGTGCCGGATCAGCGCGCGGTCCTCCTCGGGCACGAGCGCAGCGACGCGCTCGTAGCCGTACTTGCGGCAGAGCTTGATGAGGATGATGCGCGTCTTGGCGCGGAAGCGGTTCTTGCTCTCGCCGATCCACACGAGCAGCCCGTTGATCATGTCGGGGAGGAACGGCTCGAGCTGCTCGGGCGAGAGCATAGCGATGCCGAGCTTCATGAACCCGATGACGCTCTTGATGACCTCGCGCGCCTTCTCGTGCAGCAGGAGCAGCACCGTCTTGAGCAGCTGCGGCATGGCGCGCTGCACCGTGGCGTCCTCGCGGCCGAACTCGAACACGAGCCGGCTGAGGCAGAGCACGGACGCGCTGCGCATGTGCGGCGTGCGCGCCGCGAGCCCGCCGAGCACCATCTGCAAGTACTCCATGAGCCCGCCGGACGGGTCCTTGGCGCGCATGAGGCGTGCCATGGCGACCAGCAGCGCGAACGCCGCCTCGCGCGCCTTGCCGTTCGCCTCCTTGGTGCACAGCATGATCTCGCCCACGAGGCTCGGGACGAGCTCCTTGGCGTGCGCGCCGTCGACGCCCGCCATGGCGTCGATCAGGTGCACGAGCACGCGCAAACGCATCTTCTTGGCCGGCACCGAGCACGTGAGCAGCGACTCGCAGATGGCGCTCGTCATGTCCTGCAGGTTGGCCTCGGACGCCATGAAGGACGGGTGCGCGTCGCAGATGGCCACAAGCACGCCGTACGAGCGCTTCTGCATGGCTGCATCCGTGTCGTCCAGCAGGTACGGCTTGATCACGCGGTACAGCAGCGCGACGCTCTCGGCGTCCATGTGGCCTACGAGCGCCATCGCGAGGCTCATCTCGGCGTGCGCCGCTCGCTTGAGCTGCTGCGCCTTCTTACCCGCCGCCTTGGCGCCTCCGCTGGTCGCGTCTCCGCTCGCACTCGCGCTCGCGTCCAGCTTCTTGGCTGCTGTCGTCGCCTCCAGCAGCTTCTGCATGATCTTCTTGAACAAATCGCCCACGAAGGACGCCTCGGCGAGCGACGCGAAGCCCTCGACCGTGTCCAGGAGGCTGCGGGAGACACAGACACACATTGGCGCGCACGCATTGGTAAGTAACCAGCGCGATCGACCGAGCAGTAGGCGCGAGCGACGCACGTTTGAGCGCTGTCCGCGTCCTTCTCGGCGTCCAGCTCCTCCACGAACGTGACGAGGAGCGGCAGGTAGCGGCTCGCGTATTTGCCGAGCGCCGCGCGGTCGCGCGCGAGCTTCTCCTCGTCAACTTGCTCGTCCTCGTCCTCGTCCTCATCGTAGTACTCGTCCTCGTCCTCGTCGTTCTCATCGTCCGCGTCGTCCGCATCGCCGCGCGAGGCGCGCCGCGCCTTGACCGCGCGGGTCTTCCTCACGAGCGCCTGCAGTCCCTGGCAGACCGTGAGCCGCAGCTCCGGGTACCGCTTGTCGGCCATGGCGTTCGCCAGCACCTTGGCGATGCTCTTGAACTTGGTGTCAATGTCCACAGCGTTGGCGCAGAAGCTGGGGAAGAGCCCCCAGATCTGCATCGAGAGCATCTGGAACTTCTTGGCCGCCAGCGGCGTGACGCTCTCCTCGCGCGTCTTGGCCTCGCAGCGGCGCGCGAGCGGCAGCATGGCGGACGCGAAGAAGTCGAGCTCGCACGGGAAGCCCTTGAGGCTCTCCTTGAAGAGCGGCAAGAGCCAGAGCCGCTGCTCGCGCACGACGTCCGCCGCGTCGTCGATAGGGAGGACGTCGAGGAACCGGCGCGGCCCGACCGCCGCCGCCGCCGCGCTCGCGACCTTGGCCAGCTGCTCGCTCGTGCCCGCGCTGCTCCCGGGTGTCTGCGCGGCCGCCTCGTACAGCTCGCCGCTCGTCTTGAGCAGCGGGGCGAGCGCCGGGAGGCTCGTCTCGCCGTAGAACGCGAACAGGTCGGCCAGCAGCGGCAGCACGTGGCGCCACGCGCCTTGGAACCGCAGCGTCAGCAGGCTCTCGAGCGACGAGAGCGCGCGCGCCACGCTCGTCGACGTCGCCTGCGCCGCCAGCTCGTGCGGCGGCACGCACTGCGACAGCACCACGAGCAGCGAGCGCGCGCATTGGCGCTGGACCGGCGCGCTGGGAGTCTCGAGGTGTGCGCAGATCGCGCCGACCACGCGCGGCAGCATCTCGCGCGCCAGCGGCTCGTTGAGCGCGTGCAGCCGCACGAGCGCCGCCTCGAGCGTCCGCACGGCGTGGGCGGCGGCCTCAGGCTCCTGCGCCGCGTCGCCGTCGGCGGCGAGCACGATCGAGAGGATCTTGGCGAGCGCGTCCTGCGTGAGCGGCGAGGACGCGGCGGTGGCGAGCGCCGAGAGCGCCTCGAGCGTCACGAGGCGCAGGTTCTTGACGGGCGAGGACGCGAACTTGGCGAGCGCGTCGACGAGCGAGGAGACGACCCTGCGCTGCAGCAGCGGCAGCGCCGTCTTGAGGAAGGCGATGAGCAGCACGAGGCGCGCGTCGTCCTTGCCGGCGGTCGCAGACGCCAGCACGTTCTCCGAGAAGCTCGCCATGTGCGTCGAGAGCGCGTCGCACTGGTGCGCCGCGTGCAGCGCGAGCACGTCGGCCGCCCACTTGTGGCCGGCCTTGCGGATCTTGGGCCGCGGGTCCATGGACAGCGCCAGCAGCAGCTGGAACGCGCGCAGCGGCTCCGGGCGCGCCCACGCGGCCGCCGACGGCTCCTGCGCCAGCAGCGCGAGCCCGAGGCAGGCGCTGGCCGAGCGCAGCAGCGCCGCCTCGCCGTCCGCCTCCGTGATCACGCGCGTCAGGCTCGCGGCCACGGCCGGGAACTTGGCGCGCAGCACGGGCGCGGGCACGGCGGGAAGCGCGAGCGCCAGCAGCTGCGTCAGCTCCTGCCGGTGCGCACCCGAGGCCGCCTCGAGCGCCGTCATGAGCGCCGCGAAGTACTCGGTGCTGGACACCGGCCGCTCGCGCTGCGGGTCGCCGTTGCCGGCCGCGCGCCGCTCGTAGATGACCTCTGTGATGGCGCTCAGCACGACATTGAGCTGCGAGCGGCGCGAGTGCGTGCGTGAGTCGGCGAGAGGCGATGAGAGAGCGCGATCGATCGATCGACCGATCGACCGAGAGAGAGAGAGAGAGAGAGAGCGGAGCGGACCTTGGCCTTGTGCGGATGATTGGAGCCCGCGTGCTTGCGCAGCTCCGAGAACGGGTCCATGGCGGTCTGCGCGGCGCGGAGGAGCGCGGGTGGGGGCTGCGGGGCCGGCGGCGGAGCGTCCCGAGCGGCGGGAGCAGTGCGCGCGCGGGCCGGAGCTGTTCACTGGCGCAGCGCGTCGCTTGCTTGCGGCGGTTGATGTGGATGCCATTGATTCACTGGCCGGCGTTCGAGCGACCTTCGAGCGACCGCCAGTATATTGTTGCGGAGGTTTCGTCGCCTGATAGCGAGAAGCCGCATCTCCATAATTTTCCGTTTTGGCGCGAAAGACCTGCACCAACGCATATGCTGCTCTCAATGCGTGTTTCTTTCGTCGCTCTCTCACGTCTTTTAGATAGACGAGTGACTTCTCACCAATTATGAGGCTGCATAACCCCATGAGAATGAGCGCTGCTCTTTTCGCGTTCGTCGCCCCCTCCGCGAGCGAGCGAGCGAGTGAGCTCTCTGTCTGCTCGGTTGGAAGCAAAGACGCTCTTGGGGCAAGCCGCGCGAGCTGCGCGCCGTCGCCTCCGCTCCCCCGGCGTGTCCGCAGCTCCCGCTCGGCGCTCCGCCCATCGCCGCGGCTCGTCGCTCCACCCTCGCTCCTCCGCGGAGCTCCGTTTCCCCTAGAAGCCGCCGGTTGCGTCCTGGAAGGTGATGCCTCCGGTCCGGCGACGCGCGCGGCCGCTAGCGCTGGCGCTGGGGCTGGTGCTGTCGCTGCTACTGTCGCTGTCGCTCGGCGCGCCAGGAGCGGACAGGGCGGTGGCGGCGGAGAGCCTAGAGGAGCGGCCGCCCAGCCGGTTCGCGTACGTGACGGTGCACTACGAGGGCACGTCTCGCGACGCCGAGTACGTGCTGGGCATCCAGGTGCTCATGCAGTCGATCAAGCTCACGGGCACGCCGTTCGACCTCGTGGTGCTGGCGTCCGACTCGGTGACGGAGCGGTCGAAGCGGCTCTTCCGGGACATTGGCTGCCGCGTGTTGGACGTGACCAACATCGAGAACCCGTTCCTAGGCGGCACGCTGCGCAACAAGAACTTCATCTACACGCTCAACAAGCTGCACGTGTGGAACCTGCTGCAGTACGAGCGCGTCGTGTACCTGGACGCGGACAACGTGCTCGTGCGCAACGCGGACGAGCTCTTCCAGTGCGGCGCCTTCTGCGCCGTGTTCATGAACCCGTGCCACTTCCACACGGGGCTGCTCGTCGTCACGCCGGCCGCGGACGAGTACCAGCGGCTGCTGTCCGCGCTCGGCACGGCCGAGTCGTTCGACGGCGCCGACCAGGGCTTCCTCTCCTCCATGTACAGCGCCATGTTGCGCAAGGCCGCGCTCTTCACGCCCGCGGCGCCGCTGGTCGCCGGCGCGGACGTCAGCGGCGCGCTCGCGGCGCCGGCCGGCGCCGGCCTGCCGCCAGGCATGCGGCTGCCCGTCGGCTACAACATCAACCACAAGTACTTCTACGAGCAGTACCACTGGAAGCTCTTCTTCCTGCACCACTTCGCGTCCATGACGTCGCCCATCAGCCCGGTCAAGGTCGTCGTCGAGTCGGCGCGGCCGATCCCGGCGCTCACGGTCGGCTTCCCCATGGCACCCGTGCTCAAGCCCTGGTACTGGTGGGCCTCCTTCTTCATGGACCTCCACGCCGTCTGGCAGGACATCCGCGCGACGCTCCCGGCCGCGCAGGAGAGCTACGGCCTCGACGAGGCTGTCAAGACGCTGCTGCGCTTCGTGTCGGCGCTCGCCGTGCTCACGGCCGTGCTCTTCGCGCTGCGCGCCGTGCTGCCGATGGCCGCGCTGCACAAGAAGTGCGTCGACGCGTCCATGCGCAGTCCGCGGCGCGCGCGCGGCGCCTACCTGGCGCTGCGCGTGGCGCTGGTCGTGGCGGCCGCGCGGTACCCGCCGGCGCTCATCCACCCGCTGTCGCCGGCGGCCGTCGGCTTCGGCCTCGCGATCGCCATGAACGTCTTGCTGCACGTGTTCGCGGCCTGCGTGGCCTCCAACTTCTGGAACCCGCTGCCCGGCGCGGCCATGCCGCCTGTGGTCTTCGTGCGCCGCTTCTGGCTGCTCGTCGCGGCGCTCGCGGCCGCCGAGCTCGCGCTCGTGTGGCTCAGCACCTGGCGCGTCTTCCCCAACGTGCTCTGGCGCCTCATCGTGCTCGCGCTCGCGGCCGTCGGCTGCCTCGCCGGCCAGGTGCAGTTCCACAAGCTCGCGCTGCGCGCCGAGTACGGCGGCAAGAAGGAGCGCCTGCGCAGCCTCTGAGCCTCGACGGACGCGCCAGCGCGAGGCGGCGGCGATGGCGGCGGCGATGGCGACGAGGTATTTATGCATAGAGCGAGGGTGAGCGCGATCCGATGGAGCGGGGGAGGGAGGCAGGACGAGTCGATTGCGCCACGACCAATAGACGGCGCGCCACGACGATGCACGCCGCGCTCGGCGTCTGTCGGTGCGTCTGCCTGCTTGTCTGTCTGTCTGTCTGTCTGCCTGTGCTCGAGCACGCGCGCGGTCGCGCTCACGCCGACCAGAGGCGGAGCGTGCCGTCGGAGCCTGCGGACGCGAGGAAGCGGCCGGTCGGGTCGAACCGGACGCACTACAAGCCAATCCACCCATCGGTCAGTCCTTCCCCGCCCGTCCATCGTCCCTGCCTCGGCCGTCGCACATGGCATGGTCACCTGCACGGGTCCTTCGTGGCCGCGCAGCTCGGTGGCGAGCGCGTTCGTGGCGAGGCTGAAGAGCTTGACGGCGCCGTCGTCGCTGGCGGCGGCGAGCACGCGGCCGCTGCGGTCCCAGGCGAGCGAGTTGAGCGGGTGGCGGCCGCCGGCGAGCGCCGCGCGCTCGGCGACCATGCGCACGTCCCAGACCTTGACGGCGCCGTCGGCGTCGCAGGAGGCGAGCGCGTCTCCCTGCAGCGCGGCGGCGACGGCGTGCACGGCGTTCTGGTGGCCGTAGAAGGTCTGCGCGCAGAGGCCGGCGCGCAGGTCCCAGACCGAGACGGTCTTGTCGCCCGCGGCCGAGCACACGAGGCTCGAGAAGGGCTGGAAGCAGACGCTGTTGACCGAGTCGACGTGTCCGCGCAGCGTGCGGCGGCAGCGGCCCGTCGGCAGGTCCCACAGCTTGAGCGTGTGGTCCATCGACGCGCTCGCGAGCAGCTCTCCGTCGTGGTGGAACGCGCTCTCCCACACCGGGTGCGCGTGCTCGGCCAGCGTGAGCGCGCACGCGGCGCCGACAAAGTCCCAGAGCTTGACCGAGTTGTCGCCCGAGCTCGTGGCCACGTGCGAGCCGCGCGGGTGGAAGGCCACGCCCGCGAGCCACGACCGGTGGCCCTCGCCGCTCATGACGAGCTCGCCGGCCGGCGCCGACCAGAGCTTCCAGCTCGCGTCGTCCGACGCCGTCGCCACGACCGCGCTGCGCGGGTGGAAGGCCAGCGCCGCGACCGCCTGCGCGTGCGCCGGCAGCGTCTTGACGAGCTCCAGCCGCTCGGGCGCCACCGGCTCGAACCGCTTGTCCGCGAACGGGTTGGCCGCGTCGCCCGGCGGCTTCCAGTCGCTCGCGGCCGAGCCCGAGCCCGAGGCCGAGCCCGAGGCCGAGCCCGCGTCCGCAGGCTTCTTCTTGCCGCGCGACGGCTTGGCCGCGCCCGTGGCCAGCGCGGGCAGCGACGGCCCGGCCGAGACGGACGCGGAAGGCGATGGAGTCGAGGCGGAGGCGGAGGCCGAGGCCGAGGCCGAGGCCGAGGGGCCGGCGGGAGCGGCCGCCTTGAGCTGCGCCTCGAGCGCGTCGGCGCGCGCGACCTGCCGGTCCCGCTCGAGCCGCATGAGCATCTTGTCCTTCATGGCGCTCTCGTACTTGGCGCGCAGCTCGGCCAGCAGCGGCTCGTACGCGGCCACGTGCCGCTCGAGCCGCTTGATCTTGGCCGCCAGCGCGTCCTTCTCCTGCAGCACGCGCTGGTGGTGCATCTTGTGCACGTCTCGCTGCTGGCGGAACTTGTCCCACGTGCCCTTGGCGCGCGCCGTCACGCGCTGCGTCTCCTCGAGCGCGCGCCGCAGCGCCTTGACCTGCGCGTCCAGCGCCTCGTTGCGCGCGTACAGGTCCGGCACCACGCCCGCGTCCTCGGCGCACAGCTTGCCCTTGGCCGCGAGCTCGAACCACTCGTGGTTGAACGCGTCCAGCGTGCGCGCCATGCCCACCTTGAGCAGGAAGTTGCGCACAAAGTCGTCCACGACCGCCGGCCGCACCTGCGTCTGCGGATCGCCGGCGCGAGCCGCCGCCACCCGCGGCGGCGGCGCAGCCCGAGGCTGCGGATCGTCCGCGTGGCGGCGGCCGGACTCGCGGTCGCTGGCGGCCGAGCCCTTGCCGAGGTTGCGCAGCACGGCCGCCAGGTCCTCCTCCTCCTCGTCCTCCTCGTCCAGCGCGCCGCCGGCCGCCGCGGACCCGCGCAGCAGCGCGTCCTCGTCCACGGCCGCGTACTCGAAGCCGTCGTCGTCCTCATCGTCCGACACGACCACCTTCTCGAGCCGCACGAGCTCTTCCGGGCCCTCCTGCGGCATGGCGACCGACGCACCGACAAGCCAAGCCACGCCAAGCTACGCCAAGGCAAGCCAAGGCAAACCAAACCAAGCCAAGGCAGGCGACCGGCGGCCAGCGCACTGGCTGGTCGCAACCGCCACGCCTCGCCACCAGCCGCGCTATTTCCAGCGCGCGCCTGTCCATTAAGCTCGAATGGCTCTCCTTCTCATTGCGGTTTACCCCCAGCCTCCTCGCTCGTCTCGCTCGTCTCGCTCGTCTCGCTCGTCTCGCGCTTCTTCGCCTCGCCCTCGCGTGGTCGCTGCTGCTGCTGCTGCTGCTGCTGCTTCTCGCGCTGGGACGCCATGAAGCGGCTCAGGTGCTCCTTCACGACCTCCGTCTGCTCCTCAGCCACCTGCCGCGCCATCGTGAGCAGCACCGCGTCCTCGCGCTCGAGCTCGAGCTGCTTGCCCTCGCGGTAGCCGCGGATGAAGGCGCGCAGCACGTCCTGGCCGACCGCGAGCTTGTCGGCCAGCCACGCCTGCAGGTCCGTGCGCGCGCGCTCCACGTCGCCCGCGTCCATGCGCAGCGCAGCCGCGCGGCCCTCGCGCGCGAGCTCGGCCAGCTCGGACACGTTGCTACGCAGCGTCTCGGCCACGCCGGCGGAGCTACGGCTCTCCTCGAGCGTCTGGCGCGCGCGCTCGAGCGCCGCAGCCGCGTCCACGCCCTCGGCCGCGCGCTGTAGCTCCTGCTGCAGGAAAGCCGCGTTGCCGCCGGCCGTGCGCCGCAGCTCCTCCAGGTTGCTCGCCAGCCGCGTGCCCTCCACCTGCTCGCCCAGGAACGCCAGGTTCTTGCCCGCCGTGTCCTCGACCGAACCGCGCAGCCGATCCACGGCCGCGCGCACCTCCTGCTTGCTCAGCTCCACGTCCGCGTCGCTCGGCTCCGCGAACGACGCGCGGTAGTCGTGCCACGCGAGCCGCACGTTGCGCGCGTGATCCGCCAGCGAGAACTCCCACAGGTCCACGAAGCGCGGCCGCCGCAACTGCGCCTCCATCTCCGGCGGGTTCGGCAGTCCCGGCATGTGCTGCAGCAGGAACCAGTCCAGCCGGCGCACGGACGTCTGCGCCAAGCGCACCGTGCGCTGGAACAGCGAGTAGCGCCGCAGCGGCGGCGGCACCGCCGGCGTAGGCATGGTCGTCGCGGTCGCGTCCTGCTTTCGCTCAGGTCCATGCGCACTTAGACAGGATCAGCGTACCTTGCGTGATCTGCAAACGCATATATCTTATTCATGCGTATATCATATTCCAAGCGCACTAGCGGACAGTTTACTTTTCGAATTGTGAAACAGATATCCATTACTCATATCGGTATATTCCGTAATGGAGGTACGCGTGCTGAGCCGTCCGTTCGTAGCTGCTCCACGCGCGCGTCACAGACCATTCGAGCATCAGGAGCAAGCACCATGGCGTTGCGCGCGCTAGCCAAGCGCGCGGTCGCGGCGCGCTCGGTGCCCGGCTTCTCGCTCGCGCGCGGCTTTGCCAAAGCGTCCAAGAAGGGCAAGGGCGGCGGTGGCGCTGCTGCAGCCGCCGCATCCGCGTCCGCGTCTCCGGACGAGGACGGCGCCGCTACGCTCGACAGCGCCAAGAAGAACATGACCGGCGCGGTGCTCAACCTGACGCGCGCGCTGGCGCAGATGCGTCCGGGCCGCGCCGATGCTGGCATCTTCGACGAGTTGCATGTCCAGGCGTATGGTCAACGCGTGGCGTTGCCGCAGCTCGCGCAGGTGTCGGTCGCCGGCGCGCACGCGCTCAGCGTGATGGTGTACGACCCGTCACTGATGCGCGACGTGCGCGCGGCCGTCGAGGGCATGAACCCCGTCTTCTCAGTGCGCGAGGAGGGCGGCTCGCTCGAGATCTCCTTCCCCAAGTGAGTGACTTGCGTGGCTGGCTCGCCGTGGCAGTGGATCAAAGGCGCTGACCGACCGCAGGATGACCAAGGAGACGCGCGGCGAGCTGCTCAAGGCCGCCAAGAAGCAGGCCGAGCTTGCGCGACAGCACGTGCGGCGCGCGCGACAGGACGCCATGGGACAGGCCAAGAAGCTCAAGGAGGCTGCGCCTGAGGACGACGTCAAGCGGCTCGAGAAGCGCATCCAGAGCGCGACCGACGACGCGGTCGCCGAGATCGGCAAGCTGCTGTCTGCCAAGGAGAAGGACCTCGAGGCCGTCTAGCTCCAATATACGTCTACTCCCGCGCACTTCTCGACGACTGGCGGACCCGCGGCCATCGCGGCCACGGCAAACAGCGCCACGATCTGCGCGGTAGGGAGCCACTGGCTGCGGCCGAGACGTCGCTCTCGAGCGCCTGACATCGATGCACGCGCATGGCGGTGGCGTCGTCCAGCGCCGCGCCGCAGGGCCAGCAAAAGGTGACTGAGCACGCGGCGCAGAGCATGCGGTCGCATCCGCCGACCTTCTCAATGTCGCTTCCGCACGAGGGGCAGGGCCGGGCGATGCGCGCCACCGCTGCGCGGCTCGGGGCTTCCCGCGTCGCGAGTGCGCGCTCGAAGGCGCCGCAGGTCTCGTCCGGGCCGTGGGCTGCGCTGTGCACAAAGCAGAAGGCGCGTCCGCACGCGGCGCACGCGCAGGCCGGCGCGGCGGCGCTCGCCTGCGCGAACACCTGCACATGCTGGCAGAACGGGCACTCGCGTGCGTCGCGGTGGTCGCGCTGCAGCTTGAGGCGCTCGTACCTGGCGCGCAACGCCGGCGGCAGCGCTCGCATCACGTCGGTCGGCGCGATCTCCGCTCCGCAGATGCGTGCAGCACGCGCTGGGTCGTCGACAGCCTCGTCCCAGCAGCACAGCGGGTACACGTTGCCGCGCTGCAGCTTGAGCCGCACGTACGTGGCCAGGCACGCGCCGCAGAACACATGCCGGCAGTTCTCGAGCGCGCGCGCGTCGCTCGCCGGCTCCCGGCAGATGCCGCACGTCGACAAGCGCGCGCGCTGCGCGGGCACGAGCCGCACGCGCCCGTGCTGCCACCGAAAGAGCTCCATGACGCGCGCCGGAGACTTGGGAACTCAGCGGCCGTCGCGCAATGGAGCGGATGCGCGCGTCGCAGAGATCGGTCGGTGGATGGATGGGTGCGCGCGTCGCAGAGAAAATTAGCGCCAAAAAGTGGGTGCAGGGTGACTTGGACAGAGTATGCCACCCGGCGGCCACGCGAACTTTCTGCGGAATTACGGGGAAGAGACGCGGATTTGCGTAATTCGTCGCTGAACGCATCCACGATCTGTGATAGCGCGCAGCGGGAGCGGCTCTCGGCCCCACGCTCGGTGTGTGGCCAGCGCGGTTGCTCTGAGCACTTCGCCCGCGCGCTGCTGCCACCTTGAAGATCAAGGGAACGGCGCGCGGGCGGCGAGGGAGCGCTCTTCGAGCGGCTGAGCCCCGCAGCGAGGCCGGGGACGCATCGAGCGCCGCGGTGAGGCGGGGCGTGGCGTGGCATGGCTTGCCATGTCGGGTGGATGGTAGCCGCGCCATCGCGCGAGACCACTCGCTGGAGTGCACGCACATCTATCCTGTTATTCAGTCCTACCAGCTACGCACACTGCTGGCGCGCGCGCACGCACACACACACACCGTCGCTCTGCGCGCTCCCTTTGGCGCGCGCTCTCTGCACGCAACACGGCCGCCCTAGGGGATGCGGACAACGGCGCAGCCGTCGAACTCCTGCCGGCACACGGGACACACGGCGGGCTCGAGTCGCTGCACACACGCAGCGCAGAAGACGTGGCCGCAGGGCTCGAGCGCGCGGTCGAAGCCCTGGTCCATGCACACGGCGCACGCGAGCGCCTTCTGTGCCTGGTGCTTGGCACGCAGCAGCGCCTCGATCCGCCGCAGCGCCGCGCGGTGGTTCTCCTCTGCGAGCGTCACGCGTACGTGTAGATGCTGCAGCTCGGCGAGTACCTCGTGGTGGCTCATGCTGAGCGACAGGTTCAGGCGCGCCAGCAACGCATTCACGGCGGCGGCCACGTTGACGGCGTTGACGGTTCCGGAGGCGTCGCCTGCCGCGCTCTTGCCGGCCGACGAGAGCCTCTCGGACGCGCTCCGCATCGCCTCGCTCGTGTCCAGGTCGGTCAGCGCCGACGGGAAGTGATGAAGCTCGGACGAAGCGTACCAGCGGATGCACGCGCGCGACACCTGCACCTTGACGTCCGAGCCGCACGCCTCGGCGTCCTCGCCGTCCTCCTCGACCACGCGCGCGTACCGCAGCACACCCTTGCCACTCTCGACCGCCACGATCTCTCCCGGGAGATTCGTGCGTAGCGCTGAGCGCTGTACGCGGCCGTAGTCGGTGTCCGAGAGCTCGGCTCCGAGCAGGAGCAGCACGCGGTTCGAGAGGGACCCCGAGGGTCCGCGCGCGCCGCCCGCGTCGTCAAGCTGCAGACCGCGCAGCGCCATCCAGCCGCTCGCGTCATCCTCTCCGCCCAGTAGAGCGGCCGCCGCGTGGAAGAAGGGCACGCCCTCAAGCGCCATGGCGTCGCCGGGAGTCAGTTGATCTGTCGGTCAGTCAGTTGTGGGCCGGCGTGGTGGCACAGTGAGAAGGAGGTGGTTTCTCGAGTAAGTCTCCCTTGTGTCGAGTTATCTTCGCGTTTGTAAAGTTGCAGAGAACAATCAGCCATCTGGGGTGACTCACAAAAGTACTCATGCACAACGACCTGAGATCCTGAGAACGGTGCGAACACCATTGTGGTTCGTATTAACAGGGGCGCATCCATCTACAACCTCTCAATAAACGCGCATACACATAATCTAAACCGGTCTTTAGGAGACACTTCAACTTGCCGATCCCTCCTCGACCTTCTAACGCTCACGATTTGGCGCCAACGACACCGGCGTTCCCGCCAAATCTCCGCCGCCGCCGCAGCTTGCCGCTCACTTCCGAGCCCGCACCGGCCCGACCATGGCGCCTCCAAGCTCCTGTGCTCCGACGCTCGACGGCTCGTGGGTCGCCAGCGTCACGCTGGACGACGTGGAGGTGGAGGTCGCGGCGGACGGAGCCCACGCCGCGAGCCGCGTCAAGGGCGTCCCGGTCGCGCGCATCGCATGCAGGGATCTACGCGCCATCTGTGCCAGGCTGGCGGTCGCAGGATACAAGAGCCAGCGAAAGGCGACCATGGCGCGCTTGCTCGCCGCCAAGAAGGCGGTCGCGGCGTGGACGACGACGCCTCGCGCGGTCGAGACCCTCGCGCACGGCCCTCTGCGTGGATCTGCCGCCGCGCCAGAGACCGACAAAGGCAGCCGATTGAGTGTTGAGCTGCCACGTGTGGCGAAGAGTACGCTCGTGGCACCATTCGTGACCCACAGCGCCGACAGCGAAGGGAACTCGCGAACCTGTGGTGTGCTGTGCAAGCGTCCACCGCGCATCGACCTTCATCGCCGCGAGATCAAGAGCACCGACGCGTTATCAAACACCGCTGCTGGGAGTCCACTTCCCATTCGTGAGGATGCGCCACCTTCACGTGCAGAACTCCAAGACATTGGCTACTCGGCGAAGTTGAGCAGTCAGCCTGCTCCGTTCGGAGATAACTGCAGCAAAATCAGCAACAGCGGCAGCAACAGCGGCAGCAGCAGCGATAGCGTGTGCATGGGAGCGTCGACGTCGCAAGAGAGTTTGTTCTCCCTGAGCTCTGATGCAGCGGTCAAGGGCCAGGAGCACGTCGCCACTGTGGAGACGTGGTTCAAGGTGTCGGACCGGATCTCGGCGCTTCGCTTGCTGCTCAAGACAGAGAAGAACCAAGAGCTTGCGAGCGAGCTGCAAGACGACATCTCGTTCCTCGTCCGGAAGAAGCGGCAGCTCACTCGGTCGCCATGAAGGCGCCACGGCGCCGCGAAATTTTGCTCGATATTTACCTCACGTTTCCTCTCGGTAACGCGGTCAGAGTCACTTCTCTCTCTCTCTCTCTCTCTCTCTCACGCGCGCGATTTCTTCGAGCTTACAACGCATGTTTTCATGATGGAACGTGGAAGGCCGTGCTCGCCGCGATGGCGGAGCGGCAGAGTGGACACTTGCGGCGCCGTAGCTGGTCGACGCAGCTGCCGCAGTAGATGTGGCCACACGGCACGAGCACGCGGTTGACACGCGCCTCGAGGCAAATAGCGCACACGAGCGAGTCCAGTGCGTCGCGCTTCTCGCGGATGGCCTCGTCGATCTGGGCCGCGGCGATGCGTCGACTCTCCTCGGTCAACTCGAGCTGCTGCTTCAGGCGGCGGTTCTCCTCCACCAGCTCCTCGAACGATGTGTCCAGCGATACGTTCAGTCGCGAGAGCAGGTCGTTCACGGCTGACACGATGTTGGTTGACGCCACCGGCATACTGGGCAAGGCGGACGCTGCTGCCTCAGTGTCTCCATCAGTGCCACTTGCGCTCCGAACGACCACGTTAGACAGATCACCTCCGAGAACAGAGACCAAGGGAGCGGGTTCGAGTGTCGGGGTGCCTTCAGCGGCGCTGGCGGTGACTGCAGCCCCACCAACGCGACCGGAGCGGAAGAAGAAGATCTCCGCCGCCGATAGCCACTCTGTCAACTCCTTTGAGAGCCGAACGTGGTAGCACCCGGCCTCCGTCGCCGTCTGTCGTGACTCGATGACTTTGGCGTACCTGAGAGCACCTTCGTGGTCCACTGCCACGAGTTCACCCGGCAGACACGATCGCAGTGGCGCCAGCTCGACGTTCTTACAGTCCATTTCTGTCAGCGGCTCGCCGAGCACGCCGCGCAGCTTCTCGGCGATCAGTGTCGGGTCCTCCGTGATGTTGAGCAGCTGGAGAACGGTGGCGATTGCGGATACATCCGAACGAAGCATCGATTCGATGGGAGCGCAGTCCTGGATGATTCCGCCAAGCATCTGGTTGATGCACGCCGCGACGAGTTGGCCGATTCGCATTCCCGAATGCTCGCGCAGAGCCGAGGTGCCAACGTAGATGGCACGGCGCATGTCGTCGACGAACGATAAGCTGTTCGAATCCGCCGTCGTCTTGGTCACGTCGACAGTACGTGTGGGCAAGCCGACACGGGCGATGAAGCGCGACCGCACCGTGTCGACCTGCTTGATTTCGAACGCTCCGAGCGCCATGATGCATCGGTTGATCATTTCGAAGTCCGGTCCAGCGCCGAACAGGTCGTTCGACGTAGTGGTCTTCTGCTGCTGAGCAGTAATGATCCGGCGCAGACCATCCGCGAACTCCGTAGTCGGCAGCACAGCGTTCATGTGCGCGATATCATCCGATAGTGGCGACGGAGATACTGAAGGAGTGCTAGCTGCCTCGAGTGTCTCTGTGTCGATCTCTTCCGTTACAACGGCACTCAGCGCTGGCACGCCCAACAATTGGCAGCATCGCGATGATAGCCTCGGATGCACAAGGTAGAGCTCCGTCAGATCGATGCGCGCACTCAGCCACGGCGCATCGTTGTGCGCCATGCTTAGCATCGGCTGCATCACTGACATGGTGGAGGGGAGGAAGATGCGCCGCTGGCTGCTAACGGAGAGGGAGGCGCCCGCTTCGGCCAGTGCGTCCGCCAGGAGATTCGCGATGCGACCGACCGCGAGCAGCTCATTTAGGCTCAGCGCATTGCCGTGGCACTCGTCGCGGAGGTCGTGCAGCAGTCGGATATAGTCCTCGACGGTGGGCGAATCCTTGGACCCCATGTGACGGAACAGCGTATCGTACGCGCCAAACGCTCGCGGGACCTCGAACATGAGCGGCGCCAAGTTCTCAGCCAGGTGGAAGAACAAGCGCGAGCCCTTGACGAGGTCCGAGCCGACGGGGATCACCGCGACTTCGGTGAGCTGGCGCTGCTCCGCGTCGTTCAGCTCCGTCCAATGCGCTTGGAGGTACTTGAAGATCTCCTGGAAGACGCTGACGACAGGGATGAAGAAATGCCAGTCGAGCGACGGCGAGGACGAGAGCGATGGGTCGTCGACTTCACTGTTCTGGGTGATAATCGCCAGGTGAGCGAGGATCTTGTACTTGGGTGGTGGCGATGCGAGACCCAGTCGGCTCCACAAGACGCGAGGAGGAATAGCTGCGCCGTGAAGCACCGGCATGGTCGTGAACGCGAGCGCCTGGTCGTCCGGAGTGACGCACTCCGTATACGTACACACGATCAGACGCGCAGTGAAGTTGCGGACGCCTTGGTGCGCGCTCGTTCTTCCTGGTTGCTGCGCGTTGCTGTCTTCATACACCAGAGCTGGGACGAACGCGATCGAAGAGATGGCGTCAAAGAAGGTGCGCGAACGGTCGAACTTGTCGAAATTCTGCACGAAAAATTGGTGCAGCGTGACCACGAGATGCTCATCCTGGGATGTCAAGCAGCGCTTCGCCGAGCACAGTGCGTCAATGCGGCGCGCGCACTCGAGGTACATGTCGATAGACAGCTCGGTGCGAAGCCCGATCTCTCCGAGGAGCGACAGCCACTCGGGCGTCTGGAACCGCATAGGTAACGGGTGGCCCGCGACGTCGCGGTAGATGCTCGACAGGAATTTGTTCCTCGGGTCGAAGAACGAGCTCACGGGCTGGAGCGTATCGGTGTCAGCCTCTCGCAGCAGTGGCGCTTGCTTGAGGAGTTGAACAAGCTCAGCATTACCGCGGAGCGACGCCCATTTGTCCTGGATGAGACTCAACACGATATCACATTGTTCTTCCTCGAGTTCGCCGAACTGTGGCAGCACGAATTGCAGGAGTTTCGCGTCGCTGACCTCCTCGACGCCGAGATCCTTGTAAAAACGATGCAGGCGCGGAATGCTCTGGAGGAACCACTGCCTCGCGCTCGCTGGCAGCGGGAACGTGGATAGATCAATCTCTGCTGGCACGAGGTAAAAGTCGCCGGACGACAGCGCACTGCGGGTACCGCTGCTCGTGATGTAAATGGGGAGCTGCTTCAGCTTCTCCACGTACGAGCGCGAATACCCGCCGTAGATGTCTCCGTGGAGGCTGAAGTACTCGACCAAGAGGATGACTTGCTCGTCTGCCAGCACGTCCCACGCTAGTGCTGGACGCGTCGAGACGCCAAACATCGAGTCCAGCAAGTTGGTCGAGCGTGCCGCTCTCGAGCCGCCGAACACGGCGTCCAAAATGCTGGTCGTGATGTCAACACCACGCGACACGATCTCGCTTTCCTGTCCGGCAAAAAAGCTGAGTTCGACGAGAGGCACTCCAGCAGCAGCGATGATCTCGTGGAGGCTCTCGCGGGAGCAAAACGCGTCCATGGCTGGGATGTCCACAGGCAGGCTCCCGCTGGCACCGTCGTTGTTGCTTGAGACATCCGTTCGCTCGGGAGTTTCACTTGCTGCTTCTTCGAATGTCATCACTACTTGTGAAGCCGCTAGCATCCTGTCACTTTCAATATCTGTGCCGCCACTGCCCATATTGGTGCCGCGGTGGTTTTGCGACGGATGTTGCTCTTGTCCTCCCATTTCACAAGGCAATTCCTCGATTTCCACCGTAGAGATCGCATCGGCCGATGTGGTTTCAGCACTTTCATGTGCATCTGGTACCTCGCCATTGTTCTCCTCGTCGCTTTCACCACTGTCGTCATCGTCACTCAGCTCCATTTCGAGCTCCTCCGTGCTTTCATCTCCATTGTCGCCGTCACCATGTAGTTGCTGCTCCATCGTCGCGAGATCCTGCAGGCGCTTGTGCTCGTTTTCTAGCTCGGCGAGCTTTGCTTCGTGTGCGGCGGTTGCCGCCGCAAACTCACGTGCAACCTCATCGGTGAGAACGCCATCTCCACTCTCGAGCCAAACACATGCAGCAGCATCAGGCTTCCCACACGAAAGAAGTCGTGAATCCTTTAATGGGATAAGCGGCCACGATGAGAAATAGTTCAGCGACCGATGCTCGTATCGCACTTCTTGCCAGAAGCGATACAGCCACAGACGACTGATTTCGTCCGACATGGCTGGGTTCCACGTCACAACTGCTTGGTTCTTCCACTTCCTCGGTAGCACCCGCTCCAAATTGTCAGCTAGAACCTTGATCGAGAACGTTGTCAATCCCATAACAGAGGCGAAGCGCGAATCGCTGAAGTATCGGTGCAATCGCTGTCGCGCAGCAAGAGACACGAACATCCGGCGCAGCGGTGAGAGCAGCTCGATCTGGTTGTACGACGCGAGCACGAAGCGGTTGCGCTGGTTGACGCGGATCATGCCAATACTTCCATCCTCGAGTGGCAGCAGCGGGAGTCCATTGAAGTCGGACCATAGCGGGTGCGATTCTACCGGGATGGGCGACGGTAGGTCACTCAGGCAGTACTCCAGCAGCGACAAGCACACATTCGCGTGCATCTCGCTCGTGTCAATGTTCCGCAACGCACGGCGCATCGTGTGAGGAGTGAGTTTGCGCACTCGGGACGGTAGCAAACTGGAACAGTCCGACAAAATCCGCTTCGGCATGTCGAGAGCCGGAAAATGCAATCTCGCGAAAGACGCAACCTGCACGGACATCGGCATCGGCATCGACAGCACAACAGTGTCAGACGCGAAGTGATATGACAAGGTGCCATGACTGCTCGATGATCCGCACCTGCATGTCCATGCCGGACGTGTCTAGAAGGTATCCGCTGCTAAGAGATCGAAACTGGCCGTCGCCACACAAGAAAAGCTCCTTATCGCCGAGTTGGCGATACACAAGCGACTGAAGAAGCAGTCCGACGCCGCTTTCGCCCACCTGCAAGCACACGACAGAGAGAAGCATGCCGTTCAGCCTGCGTGCATCAACCGACTCGCGCAAGAGTCTCACAAACCTGCTGAAGACTGGGCCAAATGCTGTACAGAGATTTCGGCGAGACGCCTATGACTTGGAGCTTGGCAGCAAGCAGAAGCTTCAGATATGCTGCCACCACACCATCTTCCAGTAAAGTTCGATTCCACTGCGCCTTGATCGCCACCTCACTTCTAGATAATGTGTCCGCAGATTGCCCGCCGCCAACCCGCGCAGCCGTGATGACAAGCTGTTTGTCTTTCGTCTGCGTCTTGAAGCACCCGTTGACGTGAACGGGCAGTCCAATCGACTGGGCTGTGCTTGTGATCTTGAACAATTTTCCTCGCAGTCGGGGAGCCGGACTTCCATCGCGCAGTAGATGGCAGGCCACACTCACGTACGGAATCGATTGGAGCGTCTCATGGATGGGAGAGCACGCCAAGTCGCGACTTCGTCCGGCGCCGATGTTGTCTGAGAAAAGCCAGGTGTCGCGGTGTTTCGCGTTCTCGAGCTCCAACTGCACAGTGAACTCCATTTGGTTCTCAGGTGTCACCGCGCTCTTGAAGAAGCTCTGGAACGAGAACTTCTTCCGTTTCCACTCCTCGTTGCGCTGGGTAACGACTCGCTTGCGGAGCACAGCTCTCGCGTTGTCGAGGGTTACTTCGCCATGGCAATGACGCGCAAACTCGGACCCGACTCCGAGGCTCCACACGGAAATGCGATATACCGACTCGGTGAAGACCAATGCCTGGAACAATTGCGACTTCAAATAGTTGACGAGTTTGCGCGCGCGCTTTGGCGTCATGACGATCTTGGACAGCGTTGACTCGCTCGTGCGCCACGGAAATCGGATCAGTGTGCTCTGAGTCCCTCGCGTCACGTTGCCTTGGCACGTCGGGAGACCCACGAAAGGAAGCAGTTGATCCGAATACTGCCGAAATGTTGTGCCGAGTAGGTCGTACTGCCGCCCAGCGCCATGGGCGGCGCTCTGTTGATGCGTAAGCACCGCGCGAGTCCTCCCAGCCGTCGCTGTCGACGCCGGGGGAGCAAGGAATGCACCGGACGGATCCAGCACGTAGAACGAATTGCCGCTCAAGATCTGCATGCAATCCGACGCGAAGAAGCCGCAGAGGAGTCCCGCTCGCGATCCCTCTCCTCGGAAAAGGCTGTTAACGTCGTGCTCGCTCAGGACTACGCCCTCCAGGTGAACACACAGCGCTTCGTTCTGCAGCTGCTGGAACGAAGGTTGAAGCACCTTTTGAGCTGGGTGGTGCCGGTAGTCCACAAAGATGTGGAGTTGGGACGCGCCAGCTCGCTCGGCAGCCATGAGCGATTCGTTCAGCAGCGCGTGGTGCCAGGAAGCCGTCGCTTCAAGAATGCTGTGGAGAGCAGAGGCGGGTGGGCAAACCGTGCGACGACTTCTCACTGACGTCTCTGCCAACTTCGAATGCAAGGAAATGGCGCCTAGAGCGGCGGCAACGTCGTTCGAAATATCCTTGCGGACGAAAGCGATGCCTTGGCGCACTTCGGCCGATTCATTCCACTCCATGTCCTCGAACGTCAACTGCATGGCTGGTACCAGGTGGTTCCATTCGTCGAGCAGCACAATGTTTTCAGGAGCGAGCATCTCAACAGCGGCTGTGACTTGCGAGAGCTCTTCCTCTTGGATAAGCGAGAAGATCTTGACGCACACGGTCACAGTCTCTTTGTCCAGAGCTACACGCGTCGGCAATCTTGCTAATGCTTGGAGGTAGTCCAGTACCTCAAACGTCTCTTTCGGGGAAAACGACTCGAGCAACGATCGGGGGATGATATTCTCGCTTGGCATGCTGAACAGCAAAGGCTCCAGCAGCGTCTTCGGGGCGAAAGCGATCTGCGAGATAGACGCGAAAACCTTACCGGTCCAGATCCAACGCGCGCGCGATAGATCATCGTAGATTTGCGAGAGTCGCCACGCTTGTTCATCTGCTGCACGATACTGGTCGAAACTTTCGTAGATTTGGCGAACCTCGGGAAGTGGGAATCGCCGAGCCTTCCCAGATGCAGGCGTCGTCGCTCCGCCGTCGCTGCCACTCTGACCATTACTGCTCACTTCTTGGTCCCATTTCTCAACGAGTCCAATGATTTGCTGTGCGAGAATTTGAGCGTCAACTGGCTGGTTCCACTCAAACGCACTCACCAGTTCTTGTGACGCGAGGTCTCCTTCCAAAATTTCAAGGGCCGACGAGCAAAACCACTGCACCAATACCAAACAAATGTGAGTCACAAGGTTAGCGTCGCAAAACTTGCACCATTGCACAAGTAACAGTCACGCACCGCCAAGTGTCGTGGCCGCGTTTGACTTGGGCTCGAAAGACGTTTGACAGTCAAATTGCCGCGCTGGTCGCTTTTCCACGGCATGAGCGGGTCACTCGGGACATTCCAGACAGGAAGCCAGCGAATGTCTCGCAATCCGTCAATGATAGTGTGGAGGGAGGAGCTATCCCACGAAGTCTTCTCTTCTTGCTGTAGAGCGGCTGCCATCGTGTCGAAATGTTTGTTGACGACCGACACGAGGTTGGCAGCCTTTTCCCACGACTGTGAGGTATCGCCGGTTTCGCTTTCTTCCGCATACATTGCCTCGATCGATCGAGCACTTTCCAGAACTGCGTGACAAGACAGTCCCGTGCGCAGACCTAACGTCTTCAAAATTTCCACGATATTCGGTGCAGCGAACGCCTCGGCTGGTAAACTGTTCTCCCCAACCAACATACTGAGTTCCTTACTGTTTGGGTCGTGAAGCTCATTCGCACGGCGGAAGACGCGCTTGCGCGACGGAACAATCGGCTGTGACTGCACAAACGCTCGGAACCGCGCATCGATCGTCTGATGAAACGGCAGTGAGCTGAACGCCGCTACCAGAGTCTCGTCAACCAGTGAAGCATCCACGCTCTCGAGCTTTTCCAGTTGAGGGAACACGAAATCCAGCAGGACCTTGGCGTTAGACCACTCGTCTGCGCCACAGTCGCGAATGAATTTGCGCGTCGCCATCGAATCAACGCGGAAGAACTTGGAATCAAGTAAACGAATGTCCGCCATCTCGTCCGCGAGGAATCCTCCACGACGTAAGCACACAAACCGCTGAGCAGCACTCTCAGGCTGTTCGTCGAGCACACCGGAGTGGACGCGGAAGATTGGGAGATCGAACAAAATGTCCTCACAGGAGTCAGGAATGGAGCTCATCCCACTGTTCGACAGGAAGTCGCACACTGCAAGCCTGTCATCAGCACTTGAATGGGAAAAAATCTCATCGTATCCTTGTCGGCCACTCAGTACTTGAACGCGCTCCAAAGACGCCAAAACACCCGCAGGGTTGAGCCTCTGCGCAAGTTTGTGACGCAGCAGCCACTGGATGCATTTGTCGCCACTCACAATGGACGTATCCATGGCGTAGATTCCAAGCCGACGAAGGCTCTGAATGAGTCGCTGATGGCCGTCTTCCACCGCTGAAACGCCGTCGTTTTGGTGAATGACGACCCCAAAGTCCGATGAAAGTCGTATCCATCCAATCTGGCTGTCCGAGAAAGTGATCGGGAGCAGCGGCAGCTTGTGCATTTTTTCCGGCAGCTCCGCTCCAGTGCTCAATATCGTTTCAACGTATTGCCAGAGCAGGCGCAACCAGTCGTAGCAACGAGATGTCTTGACGGCTGCGTCGTCATCCTCAGTGCCCTGCTCTTTAATCACGAACACACCACTCTTGACTTCCTTGACATGTCCGACGAATATCTGCGGCAAGAATCGAGTTACAATCGTCTCGAGATCAGCCACGCCGAGGTTTGATTGTTCGAACACTGATGGAAGTGCGTCGAACAAGGAACGGTAGTCCGACTTCACGACCACATCAGGGAAAGACGCAAGCAGCTGCTCTTCCACTTGAGATCCCAAGTAGTAACGCTGGCGCTTGGGCTGAGACCGCTCGGCTGATGAGAGCAGGATAAACTGCCCGAATGTGTCATTCTTCAGTGGTAGAATTGGGAGCCCATTTAGCGCGTCGAGCGGAGTCGTAGCAGTCGTACCGGAGCAGTCGCTAAGGCAAAACTCGATGACTCGACGAGCCGTGTCTTCATCGAGACGAGGGAGAAGGTTTCCGTCTCGAACGAGATCTCGGAAGAACGCCGGGGTCATTCCACTTTTCACAGCGTCGAGCTGGATGGCGAGCTTGCAAAGCGCTTCAGGCAGCAGTACGGTCGGATACCCCGAAGTCGTTAGAGCATTTTCGAGCAGCTCCCAGCGAGGAATTGTGGCATCAATCGCCACGCACGCGGAGGGAGCGACAGCGCGTTTTGCAGTCGACTCGATGGACGTTGAGTCTGTCGACGAGGCAATGCCGTGGTTGTGCGACACGAAAACTGGGTAGTGCCTCATCCTTTTGAAGAGCTCGTGCACAATCGCTTCCCATGGCTGTGCCGGTAGCCGAGTTGGAAAGAGCGCGAGATATTGCGCAACATCTTCTCTGCACAGCTCTTGAGCCGCTAGGAGAAAAGTAATGTACGCTGGCGCCACAGCATCCACCAGTAGGCTCGCGTTCCACTCTGAACGCAGCTTGCCTTCCCCAGTCATGTCATCGCCGTGCCAAACGTCTCGCCGATTCGATGAGAGCTCGAAATACCCGTTAATATGAACAGGAAGGCCGACGCGAACAGGGAGTGGGAGAAAGCAGAACGCTCGACCTTCGGTCGACACGCCGTCAATGCGTCCGGCGATTCCAGCCCAAGGGATAAGCTTGAGCGATGCGTTCTCTGACGTGCACGCCATCTCTCGCGCTCGACCCCCGCCAATCCGGTTGCACACGAGGTACTGCGCCGTCGAACAGCTGAGCGAGTTGACTGCCGACTGGGACGCGCACCGAGCGCTTGCCGACGCAATGTTGGCTTCAAAGTCGGACAAAAAATCGGCAAGTTCTTGCTGCTCGGTGGTGCTGATGCGCACAACCTGTGTGATAGAAGGAAGCTCGTCCTCTGGCTTGTCTTTCAATCTCGTATAGAAGTTATCCTTGGACGACAACCCCCCGGCTGTGGTTGAATCGTCCCCGCGCACAAACTCGTCGATCTGCTTCCACGACCCGCCGTCGTCTTCTGGCGCAACGTCGGTGCCGAAGAGGAGGAAAGGCTCCTGTCCCGCTTCGTACTGCACAAGCACCTCCACACTGCGGATGTTGCGAAGGAAGAGCATCGTCTCGGTGATGGAGGCTCGGAACCGGCGGAAGAGGTTCCCAACCTCGCGCTGAGAATACGCGCGGTGTTTGATATCGCTTGCTTTCGCGAGCTCCGACGTCCGCAGTGGGAACCGGAACATCGTGCCGTGGAACGGGCTCTCTAGGTCGCACCCAAACACGTCCTTGATCGGGGCGAATTGGTCAGGGAACTGGCGCACCACCGGGGAGTTCACGAAGCGTATCCGCACGCCGGGGTTCGCAGCCGAGATACCCGGCAGGTTCGTGGCGTGAGGATCGAACATGACTGGTGGGAAAAAAGACAGCACAGTGCCAGGGTGGTCACGCTCGGAGTTTCTGACGAGTTCTAGGCGCGCGGCGAGGCTGCCGTACCGATGAAGTTAGCCGAGACAATGGTCGGCAGGTCCGTGAAGTGGTACACCGAGTTGAAGCCAAGCCCGAAGCGGCCCGTCGTACTTGCGCGCTGCAGCTTGCTGCCCTGTCCGATCCGTGCCAGGTTGATGAAGTCGCTGTCGCTGAACTCGGCGTCGTTGAACTGCGCGAGACAGGCAGGCGCGGCGAGTAAGTCGTTCAGTCGATGCAAGCGATAGACGCAGGCGCCTGAATCTTGCCGACGCCGCGACTACCGCGCTCACGTACGCAGTAGAGCGCCGGGCCCTGCCACTTGGCCATGCTCGGGCTGAACAGCGTCTCCGTGCCGTAGGTGGCGTGATTGTAGAGGATGCGCACGCGCGCGGCGCCCGCGTCGTCGGCGTTCTGGATGAGCTCGCTCAGGATGTTGGGGCCGTCGGGGTACTGCTCCAGGATGCGCGCGATGCGCTTGGTCAGCACCTCGCTCTGCCCGAACGCCTCGACATCGCTGCCGTCGGCGCCGAGCGAGATCATCCCGCCAGCGCGACGAAGCAGTTCTGTCTGTCTGGGTGGCGAGCTGTGGCCGCCCCGCACTCATTCGTGCGTAGAATGTTGTGTGTTTCTTCCTACGGTATGGCAATTGGGTTCATTCTCGTCGGGAGTGTCTGGTGATTGTGTAGCAGGCTTCGGACAAGGGAAGAAGAGGCTGGTGGCTGGACTCTACTCGACTTACAATTTCCAAGTGATCGGTCTCCTCTCGTCTGTCCCACGCCGCCAGCTGATCGGAATGGCGGAGTGGCAAGGTGGTGGGCGATGAAAGAAGGAGTCGACCTCGCAGCGGCGCGGGCGAACAGGCTCGCAAAGTGGCGTGGAAAGTGCTGCTGGTGCTGGTGCTGGTGCTGCTGCTGGTGCCCAAGCTGAGCGTAGGGCGTGCCAGTGTGCCGGACTGGAACGACTCGGCAAGCCGTTGATCGGGCGAGTTTCTCTGCTGCGCGCTGCGAGCCAATCGCGTTGCGCCAACTCTCCTCTTGAAGAAATCGCGGCAAAAAGTTCGTCCGCATTCGCTGCCCGATCCTTCGCGGCCCGGCTTGTGAGCATACAGAATCCAAGTGAAATGGGTGAACCCGGGCCAGATCCACAACCATGCGACGGTCTCTCACGAACATCGCGCAATCTCTCTCTTTCGACGAGTCGTGCATTCTATTAGCCTGCGTTGATATAGTATGGTGCGCTCTTCCCACTACTAGCTAGTGGCTGCGAGTGTAGAGCTTGCAAATAATAACCTGCGACATCCTATGCAATCCATATGCGCTCTAAAGCAGAGATGGATTGGTTGAATGAGGAGGAGGCGCCAGCACTTGCCTCCTCTCCTCCATTGCGATTTGAGCGTGCTTGTGCGCAGGTGACAATCAGTCTGTTGGAGCGAGGGGGAAATCTTTTTGCCCGCTCTCCCGATTTCCTGAAAAAACGGGCGGGGATCTCGAATTTTCGAAAATTCTCGCTTCCGCGCACGCGCTGCTGCCGCCGGACCGAGGCCAACCCGCCGAGGGACCTACACTCAATCTCCTCGTCGCCTACAACCGACAAGAGAAAACCTACACTCTGGCGGCAACCCGCCCCTTTTGCATGGGTCGGAGCGAAACGCGAGCTTTCCCGCCGCCGCCGCCGCCGACGCCGACGACGACTGCAACACGCGATGGGGCCGCCGACGCCGTCGTCCGAGGAGGCGAGGACGCCGCCGGGCGGACTGCCAGTGGCCACAAGCGGCCACCCCAGGATCACGACGCCTGCGACGCGGAGGGACTCGCCGGCGGGAAGGACAAGAAGCGACGCGCGCTCGACGCCGGCACGCCGGCTGACGACGGATCCGGCGGCGGCTTCGCGAGCGAGCGTCCCAGCGTCTCGCCTCGATGCGCGCCTCTCCCTGTGCCCGCGGCGGCCGTGCTGTCGCCGCTGAGCGTGGCGTCGGCGGCGCAGATCCGCCAGCACCTGCGCGACGTGCGGCGCGAAGTGTTCCTGCGGCCGATGCTCGCGATCGTGGCGCGGCTCATGTTCCACCGCGCGAACCACGGACTGTTCAACGAGCGCGTGGATCCGGTGGTGTGGAACATCCCGCACTACCTGGAGGTGGTCAAGCACCCGATGGATCTGTCCTCGGTCAAGAACAAATGCTTGAACCTCGAGTACGCGAGCGCCGACGCGTGCGCGACCGACGTGCGGCTCGTGTTCCAGAATGCTTGTCTGTTCAACCCGCCGGGACACGTCGTGCACGAGGCCGCAAAGGAGCTGCTGCGCGAGTTCGAGGCCGAGTTCGCACGCCTCGCGGGCAAGACGCAGGTGCTCGCCAAGCGCCGCGACGAGCACTCGTGCCCGTCCTGCCTCGCCAACGTGTGCGCCATCTGCAACGACAAGTGCATCAACTTTGAGCCGCCATTTGTGCAGTGTTCGGGACCGTGCGGCCAGCGCATCCGGCGCCACTCGGTCTACTACAAGACTCCGAGCGGGTCGCACCACTGGTGCGCCAAGTGCTTCGCATCGCTCCCCAAGGTAGTCACACTACCGCTCTCAGTCTCAAGCTCTGATGCTCCTGCGCCTGCGAATGACGATAAAGAGCAACAAGCGGCGGCAACGACGACGGTAGCGAAGAGCTCGTTGCTCAAGTCCAAGTTTCTCGACCAACTCACGGAGCCTTGGGTCCAGTGCGACAAGTGCTCGGGCTGGGTGCACCAGATCTGCGCGTTGTTCAACGCCAACGAGAACGCTGACGGAGACGACGTGCCGTACACGTGCCCGCTCTGCCGGCTGAAGGAGCTCGATGCGGAGAAGGAGAACTGGGACGTCGGCATGTCGCCGAGCGAGACGTCGGTGGACGAGTTCCCCATCGCGAACCACGCAGATAGCTTTGGCTTGATCCGGTCGCATAGTCCAGTGCTCAAACTGCGCCGGCTGGTCGGGAAGGACTTCACGCGCGTGCTTGGGTTTGGCCAGGATATCAAGAGCCGCATCGCGGGGTACTGCGGCGATAGCGAGATCCTCGACAAGGTGTGCGCTGACTGCGACCTGGACGCGCGTTGGTCGGCTGGCGTCGTCAAGAGCCGGGACCTCGCCGACTGCGCGCTGTCGCGGTACATGCAGAAATGGATCTACCGGTATCTCGTGGACATCGGGGAGCTGGAGGCGGCCGAATCAGTCGTGATCAAGGTCGCGTCGTCCATCAAGACGGCGTGTGTCGTTAGCCCGGTCGTGCGCGAACACTTTCGGTCGGAGCACCAGCAGGTATGCGCGCTATCTCTGAGCGATCGCTTTATCTGCATTGATGTGTCTCCGTCGTCCCGAGGCTGACTTGGTGTCGTGCTATCTGTTGCTTCGCGCAGTATCCCGAGGAGATCGACTACACTTCCAAGGCGATCTTTGTGTTTCAGTCGATCAACGGGATCGAAGTGTGCATCTTCTCGATGTACGTCTCGAGTGTTCGAGCTGATATCGATCGACGAACATACCATGCCTATCTGGCAGCCATACTAACGGCCACGCACGTGCTTGCTTTCGACCGCGCAGGTATGTGCAGGAGTACGACGCGCAGTGCAACTTCGCCGCGAACCGGAACCGCACGTACATCGCGTACATCGACAGCCTCGTGTACATGCGTCCGCGCCACGTGCGCACGAACCTGTTCCATCAGCTCCTGATCGCGTACCTGGCGAACTGCAAGGACCGGTGCTTCGAGTACGCGCACATTTGGGCGTGTCCCACAACCCGCGGCGGCGACTTTATTTATTGGTGCCACCCCTCGTTCCAGAAGAACCCTGGGAAGGACCGCCTGCTGCAATGGTACCTGGGCATGGCCGCCAAGGGCCGGCAGCGCGGGGTCGTGTTCGACTGCAAGGACCTGTTCACGTGCGAGTTTGAGGCGCTAGAGGCGCGGCTCGCGTCTCGGCTCCCGCCGTATTTCGAGGGCGACTACTGGCCGTCGGAGGTGGAGCGCCTCGCCGCGTCGCCGCCCAAGCGTGGCAAGCTGTCGAAGGAGGCACACGCCGAGCGCCTCAAGGGTCAACGGTTCCGGAAGCGCCTGGTCGATTCGATCAAAGGTGCGCGCGACTCGCTGTTCGTGATCGCGCTGCAGCCGGCCTGCGTTAGTTGCCAGCGCTTGGTGATCAAGCCGACAGTCGACAGCGCGAGCGACGTGTCGCAGTCGGAGGAGCTGTGCGCTACTTGCCGCGGAGACCAAGACGCGCCGGCGGTAATGGGGGCAAGTGACGCGCCGCTTGCCGACAGTGGCGACGCGGAGTTGTCGTGTCCATTCGTGGACTGCCGGCCGAACCTGCTCAAAAACTGCGAGGAGCGGCACTACCAGTTCGACAGCTACCGGCGCGCCAAGTACTCAACGATGATGCTGATCTACGAGATCCACTCGAGCCAGCGCATGCAACAGTGAGAAGGAAGGCGGTGAGATCGGAGGAGCGAGGGGATGATCTGCATAGATGCGCGTGCGCGGGATGCACGCTAGTGATTGATGTCGGAGCAAAGCGTTCGTTGAGATAGAAAGCCCAGAAAGAGTGCATGATGAAGCCCGTGCACACAGACATTGACTGACGTATGGCCACCGTCGCGCAGTCAGCTGAAGGAAATGGGCAGCGGCGCGTGGACGGCGTCCGGGTCGAGCGTGAGTTTCTCGCTGTCGAGCCACCTCTCGTACTGCTGGCAGAAGCCGACCGGGTCGAGCTTCAGGTCAGCGTAGAGCTTGGCAGCGCGGCCGCCGTCGACGACGAACTCATCCGACTCGAGCTCCTTGCGCGTCTCGCACAGCAGCGACGCGCCGGGCGGCAGCGCCTTGTGACTCAGCACCGAGTCGAAGTAGTACTTGTGGTGGTACGCCTGCATCTCGCCGAAGAGCAGTCGCTCGACCGAGTCCTGCGACGGCGGCTTGTTCAGATCCTCGTCCTCGTACCGGAGCCAGTCGTCGTCCAGCTCCGGCCGCACGTGCAGGTAGATCTCCGTCAGCAGGCCGATGCACGTATACTTGCGCATCCACTGTCATCAGCCAGCCAGCCAGTGCGTCAGTCAGCCGCACGCTCCTTCGCCATGCGCACGAGCAGTAGGCAGATAGAGAGGTCCAAATAGCAGGCTCTCTCCCTACCTGAGGCCCGAGGTATTTGGCCTGCGACTTGACCAGCTTGAGCGCATACAGTCTGGGCAGCGGGATCTGCAGCGACACCACGCGCTGCATTGCCAACGTCAGAGCAAGCAGGGCAGCCGACAGATATCGCTAGCCAGCGTCACGCGCGGACGCGCTCACTCACCTTGAGCCAGACGATGGACGAGCTCCGGCAGAGTGCGTTCTTGATAATGTTGGGCTTGCGCTTCGTCAGCTTCTGCAGGATGCGCAGGATGCTCGTGATGGTGCGCGTCAGCGGCAGCGAGTAGTCGTGCACGTCGTCCGGGACGCGCAGGTTGAGTTTCTCGAGCTCGCGCTCGAGCGCGTAGAGCCCCGCCTTGGGGTCGTCTGCGCCGGCATCCTGGCGCGAGGACGACACCTGCAGGTACGTGGCCACGTCCTTGTTCATGAACTTGGTGAGCGTCGCGAGCAAGTTGTTCTCGAGGAAGAACTGCATAAAGTACTCGGCCTTGCACGCGTGGCTCGCGCGGAAGTGCTTGAAGATGAGCAGGATCGTGAGGCACGCCACGTCCAGCACGATACTCTTCTCGCGCAGGATCCAGCGCCAGAACTGGCTGTCGTTGCTCGCCTCTGGCGCGCCGAAGCCCATGCCGTAGTCGCCGGACGTGACCGTGTACATGGGACCAGCCTGGTCGCCGCTCGATGGCCGGCGCGAGTAGAACGTCTTCTTGTCGCGCGCGTTCAGCGCGCTGCCGCACGAGAGCGTCACGATGTTGCTCAAAAAGGTCGTGTAGTCTCTCATACAGGGCAGGAAGAGCTGGTACACCTGCTCGCAGCGCAGCTCCCACTCGTCGTCCAGCGCGTCCAGCGGCGCCGTCGAGCGCGCCGGGTCGTCCTCACCGACGTACGTCATGACGCGCGGGCGCTCGGCACCCGCCACTACTGCCGCACCCGTGTTGGCTCGCTCGCTCGCCCGCTTGAGCTCGTACATGGGCGTGTGCAGGTACTTCATGTGGATCGCCTCGCGGACCTTGGCGAACTTGAGCTTCTGCAGGTAGTACGGATCCTGAGCGTCGTACACGGCCGCGTCGTGGTACGTCTTCTTGAAGGTCTTGCACAGCAGCCTGCCGCCGGCCTCGTCGTCGAGCATCGACGGGTCCGACACGTGGCGCGCGCGCCGCATCTTCTTGAGCGCGACGAGCGCGTCGAACGAGCCGAGCGCGGCGCCGAACCACTCGTGGAAGAGCAGCAGCAGCCGCTTGATGGGGAACCCGGGCAGCACATTGAGCTGACTCAGGCAGTCGAGGATCGTCACGAGCGAGTACGTTGGCGCGCAGATGCCGATGATCATGAGCTGCCGGTCGAAGACCGCCTTCTGCTTGTTCGCGTTGAACACGATCAGCAGGTACGTGAGCGCCATGTCGTGCTGCAGGTCGCCGATGAGCGCGTCGACCTGGTCCAGGTCCAGGTGCGCGAAGTTGAGGCCGCGGAACGCGTGGATAGACCGCTGCAGGTTGTCCGAGAAGACCGCCAGCGCGCCGCAGTCCATCAGCAGCTCGTTGTTCGCGCGCGCGCACTCCATTCGCTCGAGCGCCTCCGGGTCCCCGGGGTACCCGAGTCCGTTACGCGAGCGCTGGTACTGCAGGCTCGTCTTGGGCGGCGCCGTGCGCGAGGGCGACGAGCGTAGCGTGCCCTCGGCCAGCAGCAGCAGCTCGCGCTTGGCGCGGTAGGTCGCGTCCAGGCGCTTGACGCTCGAGGCCGACGTGTTCTCCATCTGGTTCAGCAGCGTGCCGACGCGTTCGCGGGCCTTGCGGCGCGCCGAGGACGACGAGGACGCCGCCACGGACTCCCAATAGCGCACGGCCTCCGCGTCCGTCTCGGCATCGGCTGGCTCCTCGTGCACGTACGAGCAGTAGAAGAACGCGAGTTTCTCCTGCAGCGACAGCGCGCGCAGCAGGTGGTCCGACGATCTCTCCATGGTCCGCGAGCTGAGCGCCGGCCGTCGGGCCGCCCGTCAGTCGTCAGCCGTCAGCCGTCAGCCGTCAGTCGTCAGCCGTCAGCGAGCTGCGATCGCGTCGAGATCGGCGCAGGCGAGCTTCTCGACGCCGGGAGGTTGACCGTGACGAGGTGCGTTGTGCCTCCCTCTGGAGACAGAGTGACATGTGACTGAAGTGAGAGAGCAAGGATCCATAGAGTATGACCTGTCACTGGAGCGAAAGTGGTTTCCTTCGAGACACCACCAACAAAACACCACCAACCACAAATGGTTTTTGGAGAATAGTGCTGAGAACTAGGAGTTGCGCGAAGGTCGCGCGTATCGACGTCGCTGGACCTTCATGGCGTGCAGCTCGTGCGTCGATGTTTGACGCCGACGGCCGCGTCGACTACATCACTGCGCTGCCGGCTGCCTGCTCAAAGCGACGTCAGCGCGTCTGCGTGTTGAGCACCTACATTCCGCGCTGTTGCTCAATGGCGTGCTCGGATTGCGGCAGGCCGTGACTTGGTCAATCCTGATTGGCACGGAGGTTCCCCACAAATGAAATCCATCGCGGCAGACGCTCGAAGCTCCGAGCACGCTCCACGATCGTTGTGGCTTCCGTCGAACTCTGGCGGCAGCGTAGGATACTTGCGCAGCACTGGCGTGCTGTGTTGCTACCTACCTACCACGACCCACGGCCACCGGAGATGCGGCCTCTTGCTGCGCAGGCATCCATGCCATGTCTTCTCGGAAGGATCTGCCGCTCGGCGAGGAGCCGCTGGCTGGCCGCGCGGCCAGCGTTCGTCCGTACCACCGCAATGGCCGAGCGAGCGGGCACCGCCGCGTACGCGTCAACGCTTGAGGAGACCTTGCGTTGCCGGCGGGCGGCGGTCGTGTTGGTTGGCATGGCTCCGGATCGGCTGGACGTACCAGCGCGTCGACGCGTCAACCCATCCAGTCCAACCTTCACTTTGATCTCTGGAGTGACATGGAGTGCGTGAATGACGCGAGCACTCAGCTGCTCCGATCTCGCTGTATGGTCCGCTCTTGGCAAATCGCGGTTCTGCATGGGGCGTGGACAAAGCCATGACGTCATTGCATCATCGTTGCGCATGTCTCACCCTCTTTCGTTGCCTCTTCCGCTGCATCAGACAACGCATTGCTGCGAGATCTGGACCTCGCGATGCATCACCACTTCGACCGCGCGCACCGTCGCCCGCACTGTGCGTGCGCGGGTGTGTGTGTGTGTATGAGATCAATCCAGCGGCGGAAGCGGCCGGCGGCGGTGGCGCGGGTTGCAACGCGCAGAAATGCTCCCTCGTTCCCTCCTCGCCTCGGGCTCTGGTCCGGGCGAGCCGCATACGCACGCCCAAGAATCGGTGACGTCTGCGACGTGGACAGCCGGCAGGGTCCTCTATTCAGGCGCAAAGACTGACGTCATTGG